>SNQJ01S0033369.1:9401-32830 GCA_010110895.2 Picea sitchensis | reverse complement strand
AAAAAAAACCAGATCCAACTGCAAATGCAGGACCCCAACCTTGCAAAGTTGAACCAAACAACAACAAGCAACAACTGACGAACTAGCGAAGAAGAAGCACCCACCGAACCGGTAAACAATGTGTGTAGCTTCAACGATGACAAAATTGCATTCCAAGCCTAGAAGAAGTATGAAACATGCAATTCCTATTCAACTGGCGGTGGACAACAATATTGTCCAAATTCACTGCAACATTGTATGGAAAATTTCAAGGAAAAATGTACTCCGAGAAGCCTATTTAGGTAAACATTTAAGGTTGTCAGGTTATCTAAGGACCTCGCAGTATGCAAACATTTAAGTTGTCAGGCCTGTTTCAGGACCTCGTGCCATGTAAACATTTAAGCTGTCAGGCCTATTCAAGCACCTCAAAAAAAGTGTCAATGATGTAAACCTTATGTATGCAAACATTTCAATACAAATACAAAGGACTAATAATAATAGGACAAATACATTAATAAAAAACAACGTCCATGCTCAGAACCTTTGGTTTGTAAACATTTCAGTAAAAATGTAATAAAAATTAAAAAGGAGCGTCTAAGCTCAAAACTTTGGATATCTACACATTTACAACAATGTTAACAATGAAGCTGGCAATAAGACCTTGAATATATTCTCCAATGAGATGATGACATATAAGTTTTTTTTTTATATAAAAAATAATGTTTTTACTTCTATAGTACGAACAATACAGATGATGCGAAAATTTATAGTCAAAGGACAGATTAATATGAAGTCAATGAATTATTGATCGCTATAGTCCCTCTGCGCCTTCGGCGGGGACTAATAAACAAAACCATCTCACCTTTAAGGTTTCTACCCCCTTAAGAACAATGAAGAAATTAATTCCAAGATCGATGGGTATAGGGAGATAAAGTTCGTCCCACCTTCATGAAGAATTCTTCTCCTTATTCCTATCCGTGAAATATTTCATTTTAGCAAACCTATACCTGATCCATGGTTATACTTTGGGGTATCTTAATCACCATATTAAATCCATACACATCAACTACTTAATCACTGTACTGAAATGTTACAATATTGTTGATGTTTGAATTGGTTAAGATCGAAATATCAATCTCACAAGGATATGAATTCCCATGTGTTTTCATAGAGGTGGTACTCCTCTTTGAATTCTTTAATTTTTTTTTTATCTTTGAAGATATTTGGGACAACAATATAAATGTAGGAGAATGCTAGACAACAAACTCTGAATCTTTATTATTTAAATAAATAAATAAATACCTTTTCAATGAAATTAAGAATATACACACATCAAATCTCCTGAGAAAAGGACAAGGAACCCACTCATAAAATATTGTTGGAGAAATATTATATACAAATAAGAAAATTATAAAAAAATATAACATCCATTACAATATTGAATATTTTTTTATCACATTCAAAGAAAGGAAGACAAATGGCTAAGATATAAGAGAACTTTAAACTAATCTTTCAATTAAATCCAAAACATGATTTTGATAGGTCAACTTCAAATATCTTTTACTCAAATGCTCAAAGTTCAAAGATACAATTAAAATTAACCCTGAAATAGTTCTCTTGGATTTTCTCTAAAAACAATATGGTCTTTGATAGTCTTATGAAAATAAAAGAGTTCGTCCAAAATGGATTGGGATTGGGGCTCCCATAGACCCTAAAATATAAAGTAGAAGAAGAGAAAAGCGGGAACGAAATGTGAATAGGGCGTGAACAAAGTAAGACCCGAAAAGAAGATAAGAAGGAACAATCATAATTTGGTTACATTCTTCTTAAAATAGATAAAAATATAATTGGATGAATTCTGAAAGGAAAAACGAAGGAATGCGATCAATTTGGACTTACTGTAATGAAATATCTCATTTTTGGGTCGTTGTTACTCTTATATTTTGTTTGGCGACTGTTTCTTCATTGGTACCATCTTCTTCTATTTGGTTCTCCTCGATAATCTTGATTAACGACAAGTTTGACCACTTTTCAATATAATCACGTAAAGGAGCAACAATCACTTCTTGCTTAACTTTATATCAAATAATGTACCTTCAATTTCTCTATAATCAATTGAAAGTTGTTGTAATGTAATTTCGATGTCTTCATTTCTATTTACATACTCAACAAGCCAACTTTCAATATCCTATTCTGTATACTCAATCATGTTGTTGAATTTATCTGATGATAGTCCTTTCAATATTTCAACATGTTCTTCAAATTGTTGTCTTGTTTGAAGAATTGAATTTACAATTAGCTTTGGATCTTGAAATTCAATAGTAGTGCCGGAAAGGTTTAGTTTCGTCAATTTAGGATAAGCTTTAGCCCTTTTGATACTTAAAGCATTTAAATCAACTAATAATTCTCTTAATATATTGATCCGTTTTATTTAGCACGCCTTCAATTGCTTGACATGAATTGGAGAGGGAAAATCTTCTTGTTTTCTTTGGTATTTGGTCATCCATGAAATATTTATAACAAATGTAGAGAGTGCATCCATATAAAATCCTTCATCATTTGTTAAGTCAACTTGTAAATATTCCTTGGTATTTTGAATTTTGAAACCAAGAGAGACAAAGTTACTCGCTAAATCTCAAGTTTCTAGGATAAGAGACATTCTTTTCTTAATATTTTTTTCAACATAGTGTCTGGTCGTAGAAAGTAGAATCCATGCCCCTTTTATCCTTAAACTCGATTCTGGGGTTTTATTGGAGCTATTTCTGGGTTGGATTGTTGAAACTGGAGTATAGAGTATTAGAGGTGGCATTAGAGTAGATTCTAATTCCTTGATTCTTTATTTAAGACTGGTATTTTTAGCTTCCATATCATCTATCAAAACATCCAGAGCATCCCTTGTAGTATTATGAAATTTGGAAATTCTAGATGGAGGCAAATTACTGAGGTCAATTTCAACACGGGATTTTTCCCTTTTGTTTTTTGAACTAGATCTTTCAAAAATCAACTTTTTGGAAGTCCTATAAAATAAAGCATTTTGTACAAAAATGGTTTCTTCCTATGAAAATACTTCTTTTTTAATGGAAAGATCGACTGCAAGTTGTTGAGTTTCTTGCAATCTTTTGTCATCATCGAGAAATTTGATATTCTCAATATCAACTTCCAAGTCCATATCTTCAAGAGAAGCTTCAATTTCAGGTACATGTTGTTCAACTTATTACTAAGAATTGATCCTCTTTATTTTTACTTGAAGTTTGTATGTTTTTTCCAATTTTCCCCATGAAGGGTTTCTGTCACCTCCATCACCTAAATTATTTGTTGAATATTTTTTCTATTGTGATGTTGTCAACTGAAAACTTTGTTTGGGTAGGAATTTTTCTATGAAACAACGAGAGATTGAGCAACTTTTTATTCGATATTTTTCCTTTCTGCTTGTATCAGTCTGTTGTACTCACAATGGTTTCAATATCATCTGTTCTTTTCTCAACAAATTGTGTTGGAGGATTGTGAGTATCACCTTGTTCTTCTCTAGAGATGAATGTGTTAGTAAGTGCATTACTAAATCCATTTGATGTCATATGATCAATAAAAAGGTGGTTTGGGTCAAAACCCTTGATTTCCTCTGTGGATTTCAAATTATATTGATAAAGCTGGACGACAAATTTGTCAATTTTAGAGATTCCTCTCAACAATATTTCCCCAACTTTCCATGGTAGTGGAATGAACTACCTCTTTATTTTTTCATGAAAAAAATGCAACCAAAACCTATACTACCTTAAAACCTCAATAGAAAATAATATATTTGGAATATAATAAGTTAGAAAAAAGGGTCTTTAACGAGAGCAGTAAATTCTCACAATATTGTGATTATCTATCTTTTCTATAGTCCCTTTTTTGTCTAGGAAAATTGTGTTGTACTATGTTTTCATTGATGTCAAAGGGTTAATGTCAAGTAGTGTCATAGTAATGTGTTGTCATTGATGTCAAGGTTGATATCAAAGGAATTTGTATCATTGATGTCTTGTTCAAGTTAGTCAATGATCATGAATGTTTCTATGTAGGAAGTATCAAATGGATGAACTCCAAAGTGGTCCCCTTATGGCGCAAGCCCTCATGGGAAGACGCTCTTGGATAAAGTTCTCAAAGTGGTCCCCTTATGGTGAAATCCCTAACATGAAGACACTTTGTAAATTCCAAATGGTTAAGTGTTTGAGTCATCCTAGGAGTGTGGTTAAGGAACCCACATTTGGTTGAGGAACAATGTAATGAATATTAGTGAATTTGCAGGTGAGACTATTCTAGATGGATCATACACGTCGTTCCATTTCTGGTGATATGTGGTATGTCACGTAGTTCCACACAATTGAGGATATATGGCTTAATGAAGTTGGAGAACCCTCATGATTTATATAGAAGCCCCTAGAAGGTCAAATAAGTCAATTTATTCTAGAAGCTCATAGAATAAGTTTACTTGTCAAAGTGGTTGCAACTAGGAGTTAATCATGGGTTAAGTTGTTGCAAAAAGAAAATAATTAAAAATAAATTGGTTGCAACTAGAAGTGGTGAGATTACTATTTGTGGATAAAGTGGTTGTAAGTGGACAAAGTGGTTAGAAGTGGGTTAGCCCTAAAAGAAGGAAGTTGGTTAGAAGATAACCCCTAGAGAAAGCTATTTGGAGAGTATAAATAAGAGAGAAAAGGTCTCTTATGAATATGATTTTCTAACATAATTGAATATCCATTTGTGAAAGGTTCTTTGGGTAGGTATTATTGATAGATCAATTTATTGGCAACAAATTCATGGCAGAAAAGTCACTGTAGAAGAATCACAACAAAAGAACTGCGACAACAGAACCATGGCAGCAGAATCATGACAAAAAAATCACAACAACAAAATCATGGCTACAGAAACAGATCTATAATAGATCCACAACTACAAGAAGAAAAAGGTATGGTTTTCATATGTGTAGTGTTGAATCTATGAATATGGTTGAGGGTTTGGCTTGTAAATCTGTTGGATTCCCTCTTGGAATTTTAGGGCTTGTTGTAGAGTTGATCTGAGACAGATCTACTGAAGTTTAGTATTGGTTCATAGCTGGTTATATTGGCATAATCTTTAATGCATGGTTGGAGTCTATTTATGATATATATGGCACATATTGTTTGAGGTATGTTTTGTGATCTAGGGTTTAGCTCTTAAGATGGTATTGGTTGTTCATTATTGGTGCATATAACATATTTGTTGAGGGATATAATTGGTAATGTTTTGTTGGTATCTGGCATATGGTCTTCATGTTGTGTATTGTTATTGTGATCAAGAGCATGAGATCCATGTGATTAGATCTGATTTGATAGAGGAGAGAGGTTGATGTGACAGGTTGTTGTGACATGTTGTGTTGTGCATAGTTTATGCACTTGTGATGGTATAGGTTGTGTGAGTGATTGATGTACATGGTTGATAATAGAGGTTGATTGG
The DNA here is from genome assembly GCA_010110895.2 of Picea sitchensis. Lineage (NCBI taxonomy): Eukaryota > Viridiplantae > Streptophyta > Pinopsida > Pinales > Pinaceae > Picea > Picea sitchensis. The sequence continues at coordinate 27,379 of SNQJ01S0033369.1, read as the reverse complement.
TACATATTGTGACAGGTTTTTGGTACAGTTTGGATAGATTGTCTTCTGTCTATAAGTTGGGTATTGTACTTGAGGGTTGGATTCCTCACATCTCAGTTGGTGCTGAGATCTGCAAGTTGGGTCTTGTATTGAGAGTTGGTTCTCTCTTGGAGTTGGTTCTTTTTTTAGTTGGTGTTGATAAACCCCGGAGATTGTAGTCTCATGTAACAACATAATACAAAATATTACACATATATCTGGTGTTCTTTGTGTTCATTATGGTGATGGTTTAATTTTCTATGTTATTGATGAATGGTGTTGTTACATGCAAGTAGATAATTGTGAATGAATAATAATATTTGAAGTAGTTTCTAACTAAGTATTGAAAGAAGTGTAAAAAGAGCCCTACATTGATTCACCCCCCCTCGCAGTGTGGTTGGTATGTCCAACAATTGGTATCAGAGCAAGCCTTCATTATAATCCTTACAATCTTGAAGGAGATCCATGGACACACAAATGGATGAACATGGAGAAGAAGTTACTTTTTTTGATGAGGCAAATTACTCGGCATGGAGAATAAAGATGAAAGTGTATTTGAAGTCAAAAGGAGTAGGTGTTTGTGACACAGTTGTTGCTGGATCAGTTCCCTTGAAGAATCAGCCAAAATTTGCAGCAACAAAGAATAAAGTGGTGGCATTCAAGACCATATTCAATGGAATTTCAAGTTCTGTCAAATAAATCATAGGAAAATGTACCTCCGCCAAGGACCTATGGATAAAGCTATAAAAGACATATCAAGAATCAGTCATCAATGAAGGTAAAGACTCTCCAAAATATTCTGGTTGCAATAATTCTAAATGCAATGAGGTTGAATGTTCTCCTGCAAATGAAGAAGAAGATATAGAAGTTGTAGTTTGTGTAGAATCATCTAACAATTATCTTATAGATGAATAAGAATATTTGTTGAAGCTTAAGGATAAAGTTATATATGTGTTAGAAGAAGCAGAAGATAATCCATATGCTTTTGAGGATATTGAAATAATCACTAAGGAAGCCCTAGAAAAGTAGCAAAGGCATATCATGGCACTAAAACAAATGCTCAAGAAACAAGAAGGAAGTGAAAAAACTAAGCAAAGGACTCAATTAGAAGAAAAAGAAGAAGAGATCAAGTGACTAAAGAATGAAATAATTAGTCAAGCGGAAGAAAAGAAAAAGGTAGATGATGAGCTTAGAAAAATCTTTTAAGAACTTAAATAAACAAGACAAATCAATGTCAATCTGAGGATCCAAAGGCATATCATGGCACTAAAACAAATGCTCAAGAAGAGAGACACCTTCAATCTGAGGATCCAAAGGCATATCATGGAACTAAAACAAATGCTGAAGAAACAATAAGGAAGTGAAACAACTAAGCAAAGGACTCAATTAGAAGAAAAAGAAGAAGATATCAAGTGACTAAAGAATGAAATAATTAGTCAAGCATAATATAATAAGAAGGTAGATGATGAACTTATAAAAATCCTTGAAGAGCTTAAAGAAACAAGAGAAATCAATTTTAATCTGAGGATCCAACTTTCAGGTTCTGTTAACTAAAGCACAGGAAAATGTACCTCCTCCAAGGACCTATGGTTGAAGCTAGAGAAGGCATATCAAGACTCAATCATCAATGAAGGTAAAGACTCTCCAAAATCTTATGGTTGCAATAATTCTAAATGAAATGAGGTTGAATGTTCTCCTGCAAATTAAGAAGAAGATCTAGAAGTAGTTTGTGTAGAATCAACTAACATTTATCTTATAGATGAAGAAGAATATTTGTTGAAGCTTAAGGATAAAGTTATAGATGTGTTAGAAGAAGAATAATCTAATCCATATGATTTTGAGGATCTTGAAATAATCACTAAGGAATCCATCGAAAAGTACCAAAGGCATATCATGGCACTAAAACAAATGCTCAAGAAACAAGAAGGAAGTGAAACAACTAAGCAAAGGACTCAATTAGAAGAAAAATAAGAAGAGATCAAGTGACTAAAGAATGAAATAATTAGTCAAGCGGAAGAAAAGAAAAAGGTAGATGATGAGCTTAGAAAAATCTTTTAAGAACTTAAATAAACAAGACAAATCAATGTCAATCTGAGGATCCAAAGGCATATCATGGCACTAAAACAAATGCTCAAGAAGAGAGACACCTTCAATCTGAGGATCCAAAGGCATATCATGGAACTAAAACAAATGCTGAAGAAACAATAAGGAAGTGAAACAACTAAGCAAAGGACTCAATTAGAAGAAAAAGAAGAAGATATCAAGTGACTAAAGAATGAAATAATTAGTCAAGCATAATATAATAAGAAGGTAGATGATGAACTTATAAAAATCCTTGAAGAGCTTAAAGAAACAAGAGAAATCAATTTTAATCTGAGGATCCAACTTTCAGGTTCTGTTAACTAAAGCACAGGAAAATGTACCTCCTCCAAGGACCTATGGTTGAAGCTAGAGAAGGCATATCAAGACTCAATCATCAATGAAGGTAAAGACTCTCCAAAATCTTATGGTTGCAATAATTCTAAATGAAATGAGGTTGAATGTTCTCCTGCAAATTAAGAAGAAGATCTAGAAGTAGTTTGTGTAGAATCAACTAACATTTATCTTATAGATGAAGAAGAATATTTGTTGAAGCTTAAGGATAAAGTTATAGATGTGTTAGAAGAAGAATAATCTAATCCATATGATTTTGAGGATCTTGAAATAATCACTAAGGAATCCATCGAAAAGTACCAAAGGCATATCATGGCACTAAAACAAATGCTCAAGAAACAAGAAGGAAGTGAAACAACTAAGCAAAGGACTCAATTAGAAGAAAAATAAGAAGAGATCAAATGACTAAAGAATGAAATAATTAGTCGAGAGAAAATAAGAAGGTAGATGATGAGCTTAGAAAAATCCTTGAAGAGCTTAAAGAAACAAGAGAAATCAATGTCAATCTGAGGATCCAACTTGAAGAAGCCAAAAGGATAGAGGAACTATTGAAGAGTTAGGTAAATGAAAAATAAGAATCCTGCCATAAGTTGGAAGAAAAAGTAGTTGATCTCAGAAGGAAAGTCGAGAAGTCAAACAAGTTCATGAACAACTCAACAATCTTGGATGAATCCTGAATAGTCAAAGATCACCGAATGATAAATCTGGTCTTGGATACAACAAGAAAGATGGACACTCTAAAGTTGACACTTCTAAGAAGCATGATGTAGGTCCTTGATTTTCAAAGGGTGAAAGTAAATCTACAAGTCAAGCACCTGCACAAAGCAAGGAAACCTTCAGAAGATCATAACAAGTTAAACACCAAGAATCCAATCCTACATCTCAAAGCAAATTAAGAAGAGAGACACCTTCAAGGTTGACACAAAAGCACATGTATGAAAATGCTTTTCATGGTCACTGCTTCTCATGTAATGAATATGGTCACAAATCTTTGAATTGTAGACATTATGCAAGAAAAGGTGTTGGAAGATTCTATGACATCCTAAGATGTTGAAGATGTAATCTTGTGGGAAATATTACTACACATTGTCACACAATGAGATGTTACAATTGTAGTGGGTTTGGCCACAAATCACAGGATTGTTGGAATTGAAGGAGACATTCAATTAGAAATGATTCATATAATATGGAAATAAGAGAATATGAAACATGGGAGAAAGATAATCTTGAAAGGATGGAATCTTAGAGAACAAGTGTTGAGAAACTAAGACACTCTCATAAGTGGATGAAAAACACTGAAAAACTAGACATGAATGAAGTTGGTGATGTTGATCGTGGAAAAAATAATTCTTTCCATATATAAATCCTAGTGTAAAGTATTTTCTGAGGTGTTAGCACTGAGAATCACCCTCAGAATGTTAGAGGATAAGCCCGATACCCATTTGATTTAAATGATTAAAACATGTTATACTTGGTGGATCAACAAGAGAAGAGTAAAAGGGAGGGAAACAGACTGCTTGCAAATGTAATCTATTGGGCATGAAGGCATAACATTCTACAGATCAAAGGAAATCAGGCTGGCTACCAGAAAAAATGCTTATGAAAGGATGGGTAGAAGAATATAAGGTGAACAAAAATAAGAATATCCACTTAACATAGATCTTTTCTGAAAGATATATAAAATACTGATTGAACAATAATCAATGATTAACAGGAAATTACCACAAATCCTTTGCAACTCATGATTTCATTGACCAAAGAAAACTTTTGATCTTCAAAGTCTGTAAATATTACTCAAGCAAGATGATAAAAATAATGGAAACAAGCGAAAAACAGTCTGGTATCACAACTTGCATGAATCTCTAATGGTAGAAATGCCCACAACACATGCCCTCATACTTACAAATACACAGATAAATTTCCCCTGCATCTCTCTCAATCTCTCTCTAATCATGAAATCTACTTTATCAATTGTATCCTCATACATATCCAACATCTCCTTTAGCTTTATCTTGGAATCCAAATCTTCCTTCTTCAACTTGTCAATTTCAACTCTTGCTTCCTTCAGTTGCCTCCTGAGCCTTTTGAAGGTAGGGTTACTTTCATGGCGAGGAGTGCCTGGAACACAAGGAATATTGTAAGGACTACAACTTTGAAACTTTCTTTTTGATTACTGATCAATTCGATCAATACAAACTTCTTTATGAAATAAATATTGGCGGTAAAAATCAAGCCCACTTTCTCAAGGGAAAGGGTAATCCGAATTAGAAGGAAAGAGGATAGTTTCACACCCTTATACAAAGACTTGGATGCCTCAACGAGAAACCTAAAGGGAAGAAAAATGCACCCCATTAGAGTCGAAATAAGCAGACATATCAGTACCGTGGAAAAATGGACATGTTGAGAAGGTATGTTACAAGAAGAGAGACAACCTAGAAGATAAGGTCAAATGCCTTGAAGGAGATGTGTGCATTGTTCATCGACCCACTGATACTTTCACCTTCCAAGTAAAAAATTCTCAAGCCTTGCTGACTAATTCTGCATAGAATGAATGGGTATTCAACTCTAGGTGCAATCATCATATGGATAAGTATGCTTCCTTGTTCATGTCCTTGTATGAAAATGTGGAGAGGAATATCTATGTTGTTGATGAATTCTCTCACGACATTGCTAGTCACAGTGATGTTTCTTGTCGACATGGGATAATTATAGACATCTATCATGTAATAAAAACCAGTTCCAATCTATTGTTGGTTTCTCAATTAAAACATACATGTAATATTGTGGAGTTTTGGATAGATGATTTCTTTGTTCAATATTTGAAGAAAGGTCAGTCGATTGTCGCTAGAGGGTTTCTCGACTTGAAGGACAATTTGTATAACTTTTGTGACATGAATCGACTTGTTTCCAAACCTACTAATCTTTTTGCTCACACCGATGAATGAATTCTAATTTGGAATGAGTGACTTGGACACCTAAATTTTCAAATTCTATAGGCGATGGAAACTCAAAATATGGTTACTATTTTACCTAAAACATTTCTCTCTGATGGAGTATATAAAGGATGTGTTCTTGGGAAGCATCATCAGGAACCCTTGAACAATGGAAAAGCATGGTGAGCACATAACCTCTTAGAAATAGTTTACAGTGATATCTACTACATCAATCTACTTTCCTTAGAAGGTGTAAGGTATATGTTGACTTTCATTGATGATTTCTCTCATTTCACCAGGGTTTATTTCTGAATAACAAGAATCTCGTCTTTGAAAAATTCAAATAATTTAGAGCCTTTTTTGAAAAACAATGTGGCTAATACATCAAGTGTCCAAGATCATAAAATGGTGGTGATTATGTGAATCGAACTTTTTAATAATACATAGTTTGATTTGGTATTTACCGGAAGCAATAGGTCTCTTATACCCCTCAATAGAATGGTGTTGCAAAATGAAAGAATCAAACATTAGTCAAAATGGATAGATGTCTTTTGTAGGCCAGAGATTTTCCTCCTCGCTCTTGGGATGAAGTTTTCTATTGTGCAAACTATCTGCTCAATCGCATCATGACTCGAGTTGTTCCTTCCTTGATTCCATTCAAATGATGGTGTGGAAGGAATCCATAAGTTGGCCACCTCCTTGTGTTTGGATGTGTTTCTTGGGATCACTACACTTTTGATGATTGAATAAAGAAAATGGATGCAAAGAGTCATGTTTTCATCATGATGGGATACTATGAAGAGTCTAAATCCTATCAACTGTTTTACCCTGTCAAATGATAGATCGTTATTAGAAGAAATGTATGGTTTGATAAGAAGTCTTCTGGAATCAAGTTGTTGAATGCCTCCTCTGGATTGTTACGGGGTAATTGTTTTGAATTATTTTCCGACTTTGTTTTTCCTATTCCATTTTTTAATCCTTCAACTAAATAGTTGGATTATGTTCATGTTTTGATTGTACCTTCAACCTCCAAGTCAACTGGTCAATCGATTTATATTTTGTCTGGTCTGCCATATCCTTCAACTGAAATTGTTCTGACTTACGATCAACCTTATACAATGAACAACAATTCACCCATTTCTTATCTACCTAGATGGGCTACCAAGACCATTGAATCTGATGGACCTGATGTCAGTGATCTTTCTTCAGGTGAACAAACTCATAGTCAGAAGAAACATGCTAGTGTTACATTGATGAATCGTGTGCCTAAAACCTCTAACTTTGTTACCTACTCAGATGCCCAAGAACAACATGAATGGGAGAGGGATATGCATACATAAATAGATTATTTGTTAAAGAATCACACTTGCAAAGTGTTAATGGGTCTGTAAGACCAAATTTACCTCAAAAGGTGTTGTTGAGCATAATAAATATCACTTGGTTACAAAAGGATTTTATCAACAAAAGGGCATTGACTACATTGATGCATTTTCCCCTATTTTGAAGATGAACTCTGTTCAACTAATTCTTTCTCTTACTGCTCTATTTGGATGGCAGATCCATCAGATGGATGTGAAGATTTATTTTCTTCATGGAGAACTATCTGAAGAAATATTCATAGAATATCCTCCTAGTTTTGTGATAGATTTTAACCTAGTTTATTGACTTCAGAAGCCTCTTTATGGTTTGAAGCAAGATCCCAGAGCTTGGTATGCTAATATTAACAATTCCTTTCTTCAAATTGGTTTCAAACGTTATGAATCTGATCACAGCTTATATGTACTCCATACTCATAGAAACACTTTGATTATTGTTGTATGTGTTGATGACCTTTTCATTACTAACAATAACACTGATTTCATTCTTAGATTGAAGAAACAACTTGTTGACTCCTTTGACATGAAATATCTTGGTATTCTGCATTATTTTTTGGGTCTTCAAGTATTACCATTGTCTGATGGTTTTTTCATTTCTCAATCTACATATGTAATGGATATTTTGACATGTTTTAATATGGCCGATTGTAATCCATATTCTACTCTTTTTCAATCTAAAGTAAAGCTGACCAAAAATTGTCAAAATCCCAAAGTTGATGCTACCCTCTATTGACAACTAGTTGGAAACATCATTTATCTTATTCACAATTGACCTGCCATTTTCTTTTCTATTACTATTGTTCTCATTTCATGCAAGAACCTAGAGAAAGCCACTAGAAAGAGGTCAAAAGGATTTTTCTCTATCTCAAGGGTACTAGTCATCTCGGTATCAAGTATTGTCGAAGTTCAAATTGACCAGTCAACTTCAGTGACTCTTACTAGGACGGCAACAATGATGATCAAAAGTCCACTTATGTCTATGTGTTTCACTTTAGCACTAGACCATTGGATTGGTTGTGCAATAAATAGAAGGTAGTGTCATTGTCGACTACATAAGCATAATATCATGGCATTATTCATGTAGGTACATAGGCTGTATGGATTCTCCAAATCTTGGGTGAATTTGGATTTCTTGTACATACCTTGAATACACTCTACTATGACAATCAGAGTGCCATTCAAGTTGCTAACAACCCTATTTCCCACAGTAATATGAAACATGTTTAGATCCATGCTCACTATCTAAGATAATTGGTTTATGAGAAAATTTCCTCTCTTGTTTATTGTAGAATAGATTATTATATAGAAAATATCTTTGTGAATCCTTTATCTGAAACTAGGTTTATCAAGCTCCATAGAATGCTTGGGATTCAAGAAGTTGCAATTATGGGGTGGTGTCATACTGACTTAATTTCACCTCCTAAATCTATAAAGCCATGTGTATATGGGGGGTTGTTGCAACCTCAGGTTCTAATGATTCATCACACTTCTCCTAGAATCAATTGGTCGGGTGGTAGACCAACATATGGAAACATTCGATTGGACAATTGATCGAACATCTGCATCAATTGATCGAGTATTCAACAAGCCTATCAGTTGAATGGTCAACCAACAATTGAAGACAATTGATCAATGGATTGACTTGTCAAGCAATCAAATACGAGTTGGATGCATGGACGATCAGGTTGATCATCCTTATCGAGTCGACTAGACAACATAGATTTGACATATTTAAGTCTAACCACTGACGAGTGTATGTGGACAAGATATTTCCAATTCTAGGGAAGTTGGTTAGGACTTGAATCTATAAATATTAGACCCAGTGGGTCATTATCAACAAGAAAGTGAGTTTTATATGCCAATGTTGAACATTGTGTGTTTGTTCAGTATGCATTGTGATGTTCTGATAACAATATGTCATGCTTAAGTGTTGTAGTTGTATCTTTAGGCACCACCTATCTTTGAAAGTTATTCTTATTCGATTGTCTGTAGTTCTGTTTATTTGTTTCATATCAAGTTACACCCAATCCCCAAAATCAAATACTACAATTCCTAGTTATTAATGTGGACGATGGTATTATTACTCGTCACATAGTACTTCCACTTCTTCGTATCTTTAACCAAAGCATATAGTTCCTTATCATATGTAGGGTAGTTTAGGATTCTTTCATAAAACATTTCAACATGATAATGTACCACCTTACCTATTTGCATCAAGACCGCTCCCATAACATATCCAATTTCATTTGTCTCCACCTTGAAAGGATTATCCAAATTAGGTAATGCAAGAGATAATGCTTTAATGATATTTTGTTTCAACTTATCAAAATATTTCCATTGATTCTCCCATGACTGGAAATTCTTGTCACTCAATGTTATGGGAAGGCCCAGTGCAACCACAACTAAAAAGGATGTTATAAAATTTCATAGATATTGTGCTACCCAAAAAAAATCCTAAATTCGGTGAAATTAGTACAAGTTGGCCACTTGAGGATGGTCTCCATATTTGTGGGATCAATCTCGAGTTCACCTCCACCAATCACATACCCTAGTTACACATGATTACTGAGAAAAATCACATTTATTAGGGTTTTCCAATAATTGATGCTATTTTAGAGTCTGTAACACCTACATGGGATATGAGATATACTCTTCCTAAATAGAGTTATTCATCAATATATCATCTAAGTACATTATCAAAAATTAATCTAGAAAGTTACACAATAAATCATTCATATAAAACAAAAATGTACTTAGGGCATATCATAAACAAAAGGAATTACTAGCCATTCATATAGACCTTACCTTGTCTTGAAGGTAGTGTTACAAGTGTCTCCTTGTTTAACTTGTACCTAGTGCATCCTGATTTGAGATCCAACTTGGTGAAGTAATATGCATGCTTCTAATGATATAGAAAGTCATTGATCATGGGTGGATGGTATTGAATCTTGAGGTTGAACTTATTCATATCTCTATAGTCAATACACATTCCCCAAATCCCATCCTTCCTAAGTACTATGATGCTATTAGGTGACCCACAAGGTGATGTTATTGGTCGAATTACTCCTTACTCCAATAGCTACTGCAATTTTTTTCTCATTTCATCTACTTCTAAGATGGACTATTTGCACAAACAAATGTTTGGCAATGGGGAGTTTGGAAACAACTATATCATATTGTCTACTTCTCTCTTAGAGGGTAACACTTCAGGCTCCTATAACACTTGTCTATTTTCTTGGAAAATCTTCTCCAACTTATTGTTTTTCTCTTTATTGCATCCCTCTAGGGATGCCTTTACCTTTACCAATTCATTTGATGGTTGATTCTCTCATAAAAAAGAATAATACAAAATTTGTACTTGGAGTGGTTAACACTTAATAGAGAGTTCTTATATTTACCTTCATGTGCGTTAATGATGAATGAATTCCCATCCTTTATCAAGAAGTATTTGTTTTCTCTCCTCATGAATACTTCATCCATCATATACATGTAGCGGATTCCAAATAGTACGCCACACACATCAAGTGGTACTATGTCTACCTGCACTTTATCAATATAGTCTTCACTTATAGAAAATTTGATCTGACACTACCCACTAACCCTAAGATCTGCATCCTTATTTACCCATCCCAATGGATAAGGGTGAGGATAGTCATGAACTTCCAATCCAAGCTTGATAACTAGATATTGTACTATGAGGTTGGCCTATGAACTATAATCAAATAGAGCATATACCTTTTCCTTCTTGACTTTGATATTAATATGGGAGGGTTTAGTCATCCCCTTCTCTTTCATGGGATGAACGATACTTATGTTCACATCCTTTCACATTGTAGTGCAGAAAATATTTTCATCTAGATCTCAATTTCTCTCTACCTAGTTGCTTGAATCCATGGCTAGTATGTTCTTCTTCTTGGAATCCTTCTTTTGGTTATTTGGATTCAGTTCTAGATGTATCTCCCAACACTTATCTTAAGTTTTACCATCGATATTACAATGGTTACAATGACTATTTACATCCTTTCACTAATGTGCAATGGTTGTTGTCTTCTTATCCTTCCCTTTCAACTTCTTTCCCTCATTGGAAACATTTTGGTGGTTTTTCTACTTGGAACCATTTGGTTGTCCTTTATTATTTCCCATATTCTCCAAATATCGTTTTTTCACATAGGCCTCATCAACTATATTAATTTTCAAGAGAATTACTCCTTATGACTATGAACTCCTCCCAGATACTTGAGGAGTACATCTAGGCTCTTGGGAGATATACCTAACATAGTAGCAATTTTGTTCAACTCAATGTTGTGCTCATACACACTCTGTCGTTGCTTCTACCATAAGTAACATCAATGGATTTTGCACTAGCCCTACTCATACCCAATATGTTATAATTTGGACTTGATGAGGGTTTAAATGCCTATGAATTAGATACTAATGGATCAACCCCCAAACTCAACCTCTCCATGTAATTTTCCCACCATTTTTGGGCATGGACCTCTAACTTCAATCAAGAAAACAAAATCATTTTCTCTTCTACTCGGTTATAAACACTATACTAAAATTTTAACTTTTGCATCCATTGGTTCAACTTAACAACATCAATGTCACCTTAGTAGGGTTTGATTTCCACTTTCAGTTCCACTTTAAACAAAGATTTTGAATAAGTGATGGTATTGGAACTTGGTGTCTCTTTCACTAGCTCCTTTTCTATCAATCTTCATTATGTCTAGATTTATCATATGATCCATATTCTAAGTTAGAGATACAAACTCCCTAAAAGGTAAAAACTTGTTCTCTAGAGATGCAATCAGGATGGATGTGTTGCATAGAGAAGTCAATGACTTGTGCTTCCATCTTAAAAAATCTTTCTTATAATTAATCCCATGGATTGTTATTGATGTGTTCATTTCTTATGCTTAGGGTTTGAGACTTATTTCTTATGCCAATTCAATATCATGCAACTACCTACAAAACCCCAAAGAAATCTATCGTGATATCAATATTATCTGTAAACTATCGTGGATATTCCACTAGAACAATGTGTCACAATATTGCTTACAAGTTTCTACAATCTATTATTATGTAGCGCTTTACTTAAGATTTAGATTTAATGTTACTAGATTAATGCATGAAAATATTAAAATAACTGAAACTAAAATGAAAAAAGCTAAAAAAATAACACACCATCCACACAATGAACATAAGATGTACCTCAAGAAAACCTAATATGGGAAAACACTAGCTAGAAGTTGAATCCTATGCTATAGATGAAAAATTATAGAAAGATCTATTTTGAATAATCTAATGGCCATGTTGAGTGAGGACTACACAATTAACATAGTTTGAATAATACACCTTAGTTTTGAAGGGTTGTTGAATCTATGGAAAAATGAGAAATGGTGTTGAACACACCATCATTTCAAATCCATAAATGATTATGTTGTGACTTGACCCAAAAAAAAATTGTTTTTTCTCTGCCCTTGGTCACTTGGATTAGGACCCAAGAAATATGAGAGAACCCCAACACAAACCTATGGTAGAAGTTGGCAAATCCTAAGAAATTATGGAGATTTTGTAATGTCTTCAGGGTTGACCAATCGTGAAAGACTTGGATCTTGGCTAGATCCACATGCACACCATGATCATCCACAATGTATCCCATGTAATGAATTCTCTATATGTTGAATGAGAATATCTCTATATTAACATGTAACTTATGTCATTGTTGGATGCTTAGACATTGAATGCATTGCAAATGACTACCCAAAGTTTTTTAAAGATGTAGACATAATATAGATATATGATCACAAAGGAATTTGTGAACAGATGCAAGATATCATCCATCATTCTCATTAACATTGTTGAGGTATTAGTTAAATCAAAGTTGACCAACCACTTGAGAAACCTTCACTACTAAATTTAGGATCAATTTTTTAAATTTATTTGACATTTAAAACATCAAATAACATCGAAACTGGTTATACTAAATGTCAAGAAAGTATTATCAAATAACCAATATTGTGCTTCTTAAATAAAATGTGTCAAACCAACTATATATATATAGTAAAATCATATTGTCATAAGATTTTAGTTTACCAACGTTTATTTGACTTAGTCAACATTAGCCAACCTGGACACAACAATGAAAATCATGCTTGGTTAATAATCTAAAAGTTGAATACATTGCTTAGGAAACAATATGATGATGCCTATGTGTTGAATTATGTAATAAAATACATTGACCAAACATTAAATAATGGAAATTTACGAGGTTCAAACTAATGTTGTCATTGTCCATACTTAGCCAAAAGTTTTATATGGAGAATAATCGACGCAAATTTTGTAGCACGTTGATGATACATCGAAAAATTGATGTCAATTTTTCTTGTAGCAAAAAGTAATAAATAACAAGATTTAAATAATATTTACTAGCAAAAATTATTGGACAAAGCATTTTTACTTATTGGGCTACACTACTAAATGAGACACATTATCTTAATGAAGAGATTCATCATGAAGGTGTTCCTTTCCCATTAAGATACATTGAATTGGGGTTACTTTTTTTTTTGGGTGACTTCCTCAATCCATTGATGTATAAAAGGAGGAGGAAACACTTAGTATTGGTGGTTAAAGAGTTAGTGTGTGAATTGATGTATAAAAGGAGGAGGGAACACTTAATATTGTTGGTTAAACTGTTAGTGTGTGAATTGATGTATAAAAGGAGGAGGGAACACTTAATATTGTTGGTTAAATTGTTAGTGTGTGAATTGATGTATAAAAGGAGGAGGGAACACTTAGTACTGTTGGTTAAAGAGTTAGTGTATGAAGGATTTGATGTTAGAGTTTGTATGTGGGTTTTTTATGGGCTATATGGCTGGGTTTTTTAAACTCTTTTCAGAATGTGTTTTTTTTTAACTCGAGATGTGATTGTTGCTATAGATTTTAGCAAGCTATGTGAATTTCCAAAATTTCATTTTCATAGATCTATAATGATGTGATATATAAATTAATTATGAGATTATGTTTAGTGAATGTATATTTATTTATTATGATATGAAAAATTAAAATTGTTTTGTAAGAACATAAATCAATTTATATTTGGAACATAAGTGAAAGGAATTTTGTATATAAAATGCAACCCTTAACATTGTAGTATGTTTTTTTTTATGTATATACAATGCAACCCTTAACATTGCAGGATGCCAATGTTTTTTAAGGGAAAAAAATTAAAAGTACATCTATTAACAAATAATGAGTAAAGCAGTGGTTTAATATGTTGACATATGTCATGTTTGACAACTTTCTCGAGGAAATAACAAAATGTTGCATCTACAACAAAATTAACCATACTACATAAACTATGACAACATATAAGCATGGATTTTGTGTTGGGTTTCACAAATAATTCAAAGATATTATAATGGAATAATATTATTGATGTTCATCATTTACTAAGATGATGCATTTTACATATTGTAATAAACATCAATATGTATTGCATAATTCAAGGATTTAGGAATTTTCCCTAACATATATTGTTCACCTTTTCAATATTATACGTGGGCACTCTTCAACTAGAGTGATAACATTTCAAGCTATGACATCAAACACACATGTTTCTATTGACACTCGATAACTTGTAGAATATTAAATATTTATTTAAGTAACTTCAAGTTCAAGGTTTCTTATGAAGAAGAAAGAAAACAAGTCACGGTTTGGCAAAGAGGCGTTGCTTATCAGATAGTGAGATGCCTGCTCTCTTGAGCGTTGTGGTGTAGCGTTTCCACTCATTGGCATACAATCCATCAAGGTGCAGATCGATGTTGTCCAACCAGCAGTCAGGAAGTGAGTTGACTCCTCTTGGGGCGTTAACATGGGCAAGAGTCGAGTGATTTAGGGATTCAAGCCGCGAGCACAGGGAGGGCGAGAGTAACGAAGACTCCCCCATGCCGAGAATCATATCTTTACCCACTCGAATATTGTTTCCAGTTCCTGGCTTCCACCGTAGCCAATGGAGAACCACCTTTGAAGACGCCACCAACCCTTTCCAAAAAGGGGACGCCCAATTTTGCAAGAGCGTTGGCCTTCTGAGCGACATTAAGCTCCCGGAAAAAGTAGGTAAAGTCACGGTTTGGCAAAGAGGCATTGCTTCTGAGATTTCTCCCCTTCAGACGCAGAGCTCCACAAAACAGAAGGAACTACTTAACTCTTCTCATTCAGTTTCCGACAGCCCACCACAGCAAGGTAAAGCCCTTAGAGCATTGAAGGCTTTGGCACGTTCTAAATGATTGTTCTATCCCTAAACATTCGAGGGATCGAAGGCACCCTCAAGGTGGCCTCCTTCCGCAGGCTACTGGAGCGATCAAAGCCTGATGTGATTTTCTTACAAGAAACCCTCTCGGCCGACCACTCATCTAGAGATTTTGTTTACAGATTCCGTCCTTCTTGGTTCACAGTGGTAGTCAGTTCCTGTGGAAATTCTGGTGGTTTGCTCGTGGCTTGGGACCCCAGGATTTTTGATCTAAATCCCTTCCAATTAAATGGTGGTATTCTTTTACTAGGCTGTTGTCTTGCTTCTTCACAGAAATTGGCTTTCCTTAACATCTATGGCCCATGTTCGGACAGGAAGCGCTTCTGGTCTTCACTGGAAAATATTGGCCTCCTATCTATTCAAAATCTCATTTTAGGCGGAGATTTTAATCTAATTCTCTCTGCAGCAGAAAATTGGGGAGGTGCCTACCTGCCGAGCTCCTCTGAGAGGTTCTATAAAGAGTTGTTTGACTCCCATAACTTAATTGACATTGTGTCGACCCGATTGACCCCTACTTGGCGAAACGGAAGAGCCGACCCTGATGCCATTGCAAGGAGACTTGATCGCTTTCTAGTGGCTGACAGTTACCTTACTTCCACTGATTTGCCTTCCTCGTGGGTCGAGCACCCTTTCTTCTCATATCACGCTCCCATTTTCCTTCAGCTGAGACCCTCAACGTGGATGTACTCGACCCCCTTCAAGTTCAACTACCATTGGCTCACTGTTGCTGATTACTCTGCTATTGTCCACGCGGTTTGGAGGGATCCATGTTTTCTTACTGAAACAAACGCCCAGTTACGGCTAGTCTGGAAATTGAAGACCTTAAAAGAAAACTCTAAAGCGTGGTATCATGCCAACAGGAAACTGGAACAGTCTCGACTTGCTTTTCTGGAAACCGAAATTTCAAATTACATTCTAAAGTCGTCTATCTCTGTGCTAACAATGGGGGAGGAAACCAGGCTGAAGACGCTCGAATCACATCGGAACTTCATTCTGAGATCTGAGGAAAATGCCTGGAGGCTTCGCAGCCGCGCAACATGGCTTCAAAGTGGTGATTCAAACTCTAAATTCTTTCATAAAGTTGCAAGCTACAACAGAAACAACAAATTCATCTGGTCGATCAAAGATAGTAGCGAGGAAGACATCCGTGGACAGGATGCCATAAAGGTGGAGGCTGTTACATACTTCAAAAATATGTACACAGCACCCAACAACTTAAATCTCCTGGAGCAATGCTCCTCTGCCAGTCTTTTCCCATCGATTATCTCTGCTGAGGAAGACACTGATCTCTACAAACCTGTTACCCTCTCTGAGCTAAAGAGCATCCTTCTTCACTTTAAGAAAGAGAGGAGTCCGGGCCCTGACGGCTGGACATCGAAATTTTTCATCCACTTTTTTGACCTCGTCGGTGAGGATCTCCTACAGATGGTTGAAGACACCCGCATAAAAGGTAAGATACATGGTAGTCTAAATGCCACCTTTCTGGTTCTGATTCCAAAAGCCACAACTTCTCTCTCCTTCAGCGATTTCCGTCCGATTTCTTTGTACAATCTCATCTACAAGTTAATCTCCAAAGTGATCTCGAACCGAATCAAGCCCTTCCTAGACAGATGTATCTCTGCGAAACAGCTGGGTTTCTTGAAAGGCAAGAGAATACAAGATGCTATCGGAGCCACCCACGAGTGCATTCATAGTATCAAGCAGAAAAAACTAAAGGCACTGATTTTAAAGTTAGACCTCAAAAAAGCGTTTGACTGCATTGACTGGGTGTTCTTAAGATTAGTTTTACATGCTGTTGGGTTTGGAAGCAAGTTCATTCAGTGGATCCTTTCTTGTGTTACCAGTGCCAACTTCGCGGTATTGATCAACGGAGAACCTTCAAATTTATTCAAGAGCGGCAGGGGACTCAGACAGGGGTGCCCTCTCTCCCCCTACCTGTTTATATTGATAATGGAAGGCCTTAGCCTTCTTCTCTTCAAAAGCTTCACCGACCATCAGTTTTCAGGCTTAAATGTCTCAAAATTTGTTAAAATCTTCCATCTTATTTTTGTTGACGACGTTCTCATCCTCTCCAAAGCTGACCCAGCTGAATGGCTTAACATCCTAGAATTGCTCCAACTTTTCAGCTCCGTTTCGGGCTTAACTATTAATCCCTCCAAGTCCTCTGTCCACTACTGGGGACTCTCCCCTGCTGAGCTTCTCCCCCTACAGAACTCCATCCCCTTCCCCTTTATTCACCTGAACGAGGGTTTCACCTACCTTGGATTCCAGCTGAGGTTGGGAGCTTCCTCTCCTAGCGACTGGAATTGGCTTGTGTCCCTTTTTGAAAAAAGGATCGCGTTCTGGTGCAACAATTGGTTGTCATTGGGAGGCTGCTACGTCCTTGTCAAATCGGTTTTGGAAAGCCTCGCTGTCTACTGGATGACACTGGAGCGTTTACCTCCTAGGACTCTAAAGCTTCTTAGACGGCTGTCCTTCAATTTTCTGTGGAACGACCAGCCTGGCCATCATCGTTTTCACCTTTGTTGCTGGCAATCACTGTCCAAGCCTCGGAAGGTAGGGGGCTGGGGACTAAAAAACCTTGCCTCCTTCAACTCGGCCCTCCTGGCAAGTTCCTTCTAGAGAGCAGTAAATCATGAAAGCAATTGGAATCGGATCATCAGAGACAAATACTTGGGTTCCCGGCCGCTTCTCCATTGGCTCAGAAGGCCAACGCTCTTGCAAAATTGGGCGTCCCCTTTTTGGAAAGGGTTGGTGGCATATTCAAAGGTGGTTCTCCATTGGCTACGGTGGAAGCCAAGAACTGGAAACAATATTCGAGTGGGTAAAGATATGATTCTCGGCATGGGGGAGTCTTCGTTACTCTCACCCTCCCGGTGCTCGCGGCTTGAATCCATGAATCACTCG
>SNQJ01S0033368.1:149619-161659 GCA_010110895.2 Picea sitchensis | reverse complement strand
AAGTCAGAGAGAATGAAAATGCCAACAAGAGCTAAGAAATGAAAGTCAAGCTTCAAAGGCAAGAAAAACCTAGAAAACCTAGATCAGTTCCAGCAAGCCAATTATAGCAAAAGATATGTAAGTCACTGATTCAACAAGCCAAATAGGTGTAATTCAACATATATGAGCTATTGACAGAGTCAAAACTTGAATTCAAAAATTTCAAAAATATGTTCGCAGGCCAGTGTGGAACACAGTGCGAGAAACTATGGTTCTCGCAGGCCACTTTGATGTAGCATGCGAACTGTCCGCACTGAAATATATATGTAGAGTGCGAACTGTCAAGGTTCTCACAGGATGCTAATGGACACAGTGCGAGAATCCCTGAAACTAATGAAAATTTTGAAAAAGCAAGTAAAAATCAAACTGGTTTATAGACCCAGAAGGTCTCTCAGGGTATCCTGAGGACTCAGAGACTAACAAATCAAGAGAAAAATGCAAACAGAGCAAATGGCCACAAAAAGTTCAAAAACCAAAAAGACAAAAGGGATGTTTCCCCAGTGGAGTCGCCAATTTTGTTTTAGGATAAATCCGTGAGTGCGGACACAAACCGATCTCCCTAGATCCACCTGGTATCTACAACAAAACAAAACAGAATAATACACTTTCCCTAGATCTAGCCTATTGAATGAACTAAGAGATAAAGGTTATGGACATACCTTATGAATGCTTTCCTTAGATCTCTGTTGTTCCAAGCTTCGCTCCAATGCTCTCGTCCCGTCCAGATCGCAACAAAACGAACCAATCGAAGTAAAGGCAGATTAACTTATTCAGTGACTAGTCTATACATATGATCAAGGAATTATGTAATAAAGTTACATCATCTTTATGGGAAAGGGACATATTGCTGTATTGAATTAATTGAAAGTGAAACTTACAACCTGAGCCTTGATGTCATAGGTTTCCTTTCAATGGCTTCTAGCTCTGACACACACACTTACTCATGCATGAAGAAAATCAACCACATGTGATGACCTTGCTGTTGTCTCTAGCTGTTGTAGAATCAGTCCTCGATACAGTCTTTCACTAATCCTCCAATCAATCTCTTGCTAACTTGTTTCTTTCTTAACTTAACCCTTTCCATGAGAAATATCCTCAATATATAGGAAGAGATAGATTAGTTACTTGGATAGGGAATGATCCTAAGACATCTGTAATGCCAGCACTTGAATAACCATTCGAAAGCCAACTCATCCTTCTAGAAGATTCCCTTCTAGAAGTTTCGAGATCTTTATCTTTTTCCCCTTTAAGAGCATGTTCACACCCTAACAATGAGTACAGTACGAGAAGTTCGCACCCCAATTTAAGGTAGCCTGCAGGAATCAGGCATTCTTGCAGGAGAATATATAAGTAGCCTGCGAACATGTTTCAAAATGCGAGTTCTGGAAGAAGACAACTGTAACTTTTCTCAGGAAAGTATTCTTGGTAAAGAGATTGATTTTCCATCATCATGATATCATCATGACATCATCACAATGACAAAATTTGTGGATAACAAAGATCCAACTCCCGGATTCTCTGGCTACAACTAGAAGGAGGCTACAACCCCATATGTTCTCCAGCTACAACCAGAAGGTGGCTACAACCACTTTCCCTTGCCCCGTCTAACTACCCTGACGTAGAAGTAGAATGATGGAACCACTATCACACTATCACTGTGAGATATACCAATGTAACAACCTATACCACTGACCTGCAACCAATCAACCTGTAACAACCTGTACCAAACAACCTGTAATCAACCTGTACCATAAACAAGTGCATCAACCATGCACTAACTTGTACCTCAAATTGTACCATCAATGAGTGCATAAACAAAGAACCAAATATGTACCAATCATGCATCAAATACACATAAACTATCACTCATCAATATGTGCCAACATCATCAACTATACACCTCATGTATGTGCCAACTCATCAACTACTTGTCTCAACCATGTACCCAACATGTACCTCAACCAAAAGTCCTCATCAATTTGATCATCCAAATATGATTTGTAACTCTGTAATAGACCTGGTGTATATGATAACATACCTACAAACCTTCCTTAACTTTAACAACAAGAGACTAGCATTTTCATCAAACTTTACTTTAGTCTCACATGACTAATTTTGGATTAGTCAGCAACCCTAACTTGAAACAGTCATAACTATGTACCTGTAATAAAAAAATATATAAAAATGGTACACAATGTTCTTCAGTGTCTTTTATGCAATTCCTCTGGGTTTAACTACTTGGAACCTCTCAGAAAAGGATTTATATCAAAAATGGCATACCTTGTTGAATTCTGGATTATTCTAGAGAGCGAACATGTAGAGAGTTCCCCGCACAGAATATTTTTTATATGGATCTAAAAATGGTACAAATACTACTACAGATGGTACTATAACCAATACATTTGGTCTTACTGAATTTGGATCTGTTATGAATAATTTATTATGTTTTTTTCCGAAACAACTGTTTTAGATTAGTTTCGGGACTAGCCACAAACCTTATTTTCCATGGAGTTTAACTGCAACAATACAACGACCCACAAGATGAAATATTTATCACAGCTACTTGGATGTGTTTCGAAAATGGCCTCCCAATTTCATAGTCTGAATCATTATAGAAAAAACATTATTGTGAAAACGGTGAGATGACCTATAAATAACATACCTTAGAAAGCATCATTAAAAGAATTTATCCTCCCTTGAATTTTGACCTTCTTTATTTCACCTTCCCTCTGAAATTCAGCTTATATATCCATTCATTACATCAATAAATTGTAGATATTAAATATTCTCAAGTGTTATTAAAAGGAGAGAGCCTTGCCTCTTATTTATACTTGCATGTAGCTTCCTCAAGGGGTTACCTTTTAACCATCTTAACCCACTTTCGTTATTTTAGGGTTAACCCACTTCTAACCACTTGTCCACTTTGTAATTTCTCCATTAACTTTATTATTTAAATAATTTATTTTGTATCCACTTTGAATTATAGTACACTCATCACTTCATTTTATTATTTACCTTCTAAAATGTCTTAAATCACTTTCCTTATTTTAGGGCTAACCCACCTCTAACCACTTGTCCACTTAGTAATTTCTCCATTAAATTTATTATTTACATAATTTATTTTGTATCCTCTTCACTTATAGTAAACTCATCACTTCACTTTATTATTTAAATAATTTATTATTTTCAAACACTTTGACTACTTTGCCCTTTTAGGGCTTCTAGATGACTGATGAGGGTTCTCCAACTTCACATGGCCATAAATCTCTAACCGTGAGGAGTTATGTGATGTTCCACATACCACTGGAAATGGCATGACATGTAATATCCATCTAGAATAGTCTTACCTAAAAATATATTAAAAATCATGCCATTATACATCAAACAAACTTGGGTCCATTACCCAAACCTTTGTGCTACCGAAATTTTCTACCAAACTTTCTTCAAGGGTTGAGATCAATGAAAACTATTGTTTTTGAGATTAAACTTAATCCTCAAAGAATAATGTCAGCCATCAGGAATGTTTTAAAAGAGTGTTTTTTCTACCTTTAGTTATATAAGAAATGATCCTTAAATGAAATTAATAATAGGATAGTACAGAGGATGTATTTCGTTGTCTGAGTCACAATTATAATAACAAATGGTGTGTGAGAAACTTACAAAACCGTTAAAAAATCTAGGCATCAAAGGAATGTGTGTCTCACCTTGTTTGTATTAGAAGAAAGTAAAGAGTGCACCCTTGAACATGATATGAGATGCAGTAATTCAAATAGCTTGTAGGTCTTGTATTACTTATAGTAAATACAGAGGAAAAACTGCTTACTTAACGAATTGTTGATAAAATAGGATTACAGTAATTGTGATACTAAATTCCAATCAATTACTTATCAAGGAATTAGATAAGGGAATTCAAAGATATGAAAGTACAGAAGAAAAACATAACTCAAACTGAACAAAAATTTGAATCTATGTCTACACTTTTATTAATACTCAAAAGGAGAGTTTTCTCTATTACATCCGACAAGAAGCATCCTTGAATAGATCTTGAATCTATGTATTTATAAAAAATATGTCACAAATCCAAACGGTTGGACTTCATACAATATATCCTAAAAATAGAATGTAATTCAAATGAAACGACAACAAGCATATATTGTTTGAGTTGGTGTTTTCATCTGTCTCTTCATCTTCTCGCATACATGCTCATTATCCTTTGTTCTTTGAATTGGGAACACAAGTCCATTGAGGCCACCATAATCATTTGTTTACTGTACTCATTATCTGATTCCATTGCTATATGTTCTGTTAGAACCCTATATAATAGGGGAATCAATATTCTGACTGATATCTATTTCAGGCATGGTTATGGCACATAATGAAAATGTGAAATCGACAGAAATATCTCAATTCACCTCAGCTATTATCACACATGAGTTTTTGTTTTCGGTAGTTAAAAAGTAGAGTCTCATGTTATGTTAGCTACCAAAAGAGAGAGCTTTAGGTTGCTTAGAACCCAATTTTTGTGTATCCTTAACTACCGAAAGCTTGTAGTTAGATTAAAAAATAACGCAGATGACTCGTGGCACATAGCGAAAATGTGAAGTTATTTTAGATTTTTTCACAAAATTTTGGGCCCGAAGGCCAATCTTCAGTCCTCGAGCCACGTACCTGCAATGATCAACACAAAAGACACGGGTTAACAACAAATCAAGCCACCATATCAACTCAAAGCTAGTACCCAAGTTCCAACACAAAGGCACATGGAGGAGAAGCCCACTTTCCTAAAGAGATCGATATACCATATTCAATATGTGCACCCGGGTGTCGAATGGAATTTATGTGTCAAGTAATGACCAGGCATTGACAGCGAATTTGACCAAGTTCAGATCATGATGCGCCATTTGTAATGGAGATCATGTTTCAACTAGTTGTGTAGTTGAATGGATGAGTCCGTAAGTGTGATGTGAACGTCTTGTCGATTGTGCCATTTTTTCTACCTGCGCAAGGATATAGGTGGATTTTCAAGCATATGTTTGAAGATCATGCCAATGCCCAAATTAAAATTTTAATGCACTAATTGATGGTAACCGGAGTTTTAAAATGAAGTAGAGCTAGAACACTATAAGGAAGCCAAATAAAAATGCCAGATGCAGAGGTCATTCATGATTAAAATGCATGCGCAGTTCACAAAGGGTTACATTAAAAGAAGGCCATAGAACTCGAAGAAAGATATGACTGGAATGGACAACACAAATGTGTATGCTTACTTTTCAATTATTGCATTGTTCTTCTGCTTTTCCCCCGATAATTATTATTGAAGGCCCTAAATTGATGCAGTCTGGTTTTGCGGATGCGATTGCTAAAGTTGGGCTGGTCAAATTCCTTTCTGACCTTTTCTGGGTTGGAATGTTCTATCACTTGTATAACCAACTAGACACCAATACCCTGGAGCGGGTTACACCACTCACCCATGCTGTTGGCAATGTCTTGAAGTGGGTGTTTGTTTTTGGTTTCTCAATTATTGTGTTTGTAATAGGATTTCAACTCAAACTTCTATTGGAACACGCATTGTTATTGTTGGTGTTGCTATCTACTCTTTCATCAAGGCATAGTTGGGAGAAGAAAAAAAGGCAGTGCCTCCGAGTCCAAGATATTCGTAGGAGGCATATCTACTATTTAGTGAAGTGTCAAGTGGGGTTTGAAGTGGATGAGACGTTGAGACTTGATCTCATCTACGTTCAATTAGGTCACTTACGAACTAGCTTGCCCCTGAACCCCTACAAGAAAATAAGGACTTGTATTTTGATCTTTTGAGTCTTCATTTTGTTGAGGTTGTCCGCATGATGAAGTGCATAGAGGCTTTGGTGTTTGCTTAGAAAGAACCAACATCTTTTGGAAAGCAAGACATATATGTTGACAAATTAGAAGATTGGAAAGACTCTAGAAAAGGTCTATGTCTCCGAGGAGAAGGTTGTCAAATTAATTGTAGAGACAGCATTCCCAGCTAATATTGTCATAGCAATCAGTCACTCTATTTTCGTGAAAGGGAATCAAACTAATTTTGAGATTGGACCTGATGGTGTAGAGGGTAGTCAGCTTTACCCTGATGTGAAATACACCACTGTCAAATTGAGACTGGATGCCTCCTCGGGTATATTGAGGGAAGGTTCTATTTCCAATAGACTGGTTAAGAAGCCAAAGATCGCCGAGATCATTCCAACTTGCACAGATTTTGACAAGTTGGCACGTCTTCAAAGGGATCGATATGGAAATATCAGCTTAATGTCAAAGGAAACATGTTAGTTGAGTAATGAATAGACAATTCCAAAGCATTGCTGGAAATTAGAAAACCAGAACAGGGCAGATGGAAACACTACATGATTGGTCAAAGATAGTAGTAGATCCCAGGGCATAAAATCAGCATTCTCGGGCATACAACTGGCATCTTGAATTTATAAAAACAAATGGCAGGGCATGTAGTCAACATCAAGGTTAAAAGGCACATTTTTGGGGCTTGATATCAGCAGAGGATAAAGTTTGATTTTAGCTACTTTTACAGCAGAAACACAGGTGGCTCCCTGACTCCAAATCTAAGTAGAAGAGAGCTGGCAGTATTTTCAGCATCTGAGACTTTCAAGACATAGTTCTTTTTTGAAAATTAACATATATGTCTGGCAGAAAATCATCCAAAGGAAGTACTGATGAAACCCCAACTAAATTAAGTAGTTAAATTGCAAGTTTTTAAGGATTTTATCATTATTTGAAAACAATTGAAGGAGATTCCTTCCAGTTGATGTGGCAGAGTATCCTTGTTTTGAGGCATTTTTTCGAATGTAACTGGCAGTCAAAACACCAGATCAGCCAGAACAAATGAATCAGATCCAGGATTTGAGGCAGGTATTAAGGAAAAATGGTTAAGTGGCTCTTGAAATTCGTGGTAAAAATTGTCCATTTGTCACAACAGGATTTCAAAGTGCCTTGTCATCTTCTCGATAGTTATTGAAGATATTATGAAGACTAGTAAAGGGAATACTATTTCTCCACCTGTCAATGTGTTATCTACCATTCGAATGGAAAAGGACTTTTCTGAAACAACCCTCTGGAAATCAGGAGAAGTTTTGCATGTGTTATTTCTGTTATAATCAACCCTTATGTTTAGGAGACCATCTGTGACATGTGTCAATCATTGTAACTGTTTTCTATTTTTAGAAAGCAGAGGTAGAGTTCGAATTTTTTGAGGACTGATAGTATCTTTACCTTTATATGCACATGTTAAAGGGATTTTTGGAGGTTCGACCTGTGTGAAGTTTTTCCCTTTTTGGCTGGACTGTGGGCCTTGCTACTCCAGGAGGTTTTGTCTATAGTTTCTGAATGACTAAACAGTAATAGAGAAAAGGATTTACAATATACTTGTGTAGCAGCGTTGGTGGTGTGTTCCTTGTCTGTGTTTAGTTATCTTTTTTCTATCATTCAAGGATTTTCATTTCTTATTATTGAAAGAGAGTAATAGAGAAGAATTTATGCATGCATACTCTTTGTCCAATTTTTCAATAATCTATATGTTATTCATCTGAAGATTTACAAAGGAATTCTTGTATGCTCCTTTTTTCAGTGGATCTCTCCCTTTTCACCTCATTCATATGCACTAAATCTAAGACGTTCCAACAGTTGTTACTATCTTGCCCTGTGGATACATTTACCTCTAGATCTGATTTGATCATTATCTTATAAACAGACTCCATTGCCCAAAGGTGATCTGAGCAACTCGTCAACCAAACCCTCATCTAAATAGTTCAAAAACCCCAACCCCATACTTTCATAGCTAGCCTAACATCCATCCCATACAAACCAAGTTAAATCGAAAAGAGAGAGCCCTCTCTGAGTCTTGGAGGGCTAGATCCAAGACTCCAAGTGGTTTGAGGTTTCCTGTGTGACTGACTTCGCAGCCTTGGGCAAATGACAGAGCGCTAACATGTTCTTTAGATGCATTTACTGGAAAAAGAATATCAGTTGAAAATATGGGGGGAATGATAATGCGACATGTAGCTCAGTTATGAATCGTTACATGATGGATAACAATTATGAGAAAGAGTAACTACTCACGAATAGGATGACATGGGGACAAGCGTAGGTGGTGAGTTAAATGGGTAACTGACGTGGAATGTGTGATAGGATGGAGGGTGAACTGGGTACATGAGGTGGAAGATAGGTTTTTCTCTGACGTCCCTTTATGTTTCTCTATTTTGTGCAGGCGCGAGGGGGTGGTTTGAAGTAACCCTCTTTTCATCCTGAAATGCACCTGGTCATGCCACTTACCTTCGAGAGAGAACCATGGTTTAAATTGTGGGACTACCCTTCTAAATTAAACCTCGCGCAAATTTTCCCCCTGCAATCGCTCTCAGCCGATGATCTCCACGATCCATTAAAATTGGAGTGTCGATCTTAACAAAGTTAGATAAGAACCTAAAGTTAAGATGAGGTCACAACTCTTGGTCATATTTAGAGAAGATAGAGTGAATTTTGCGCAATTCCTGTTCATCGATCTGAGCAGGGGACACATGTTAGAAAATCCCCGTATTCAACTATATCTTACTTCGTAAGGGAGCAAGAAGTGCTGAGAAAATATCTTATGAAGACCCGAAGTCCATCTAGACATTGGACTCACATGGATATAGATGGATATCAAACACCTATGATTCAAATTAAAGATACGTTTTCTTCCTCTGCTTGGTATTGTGACATTGATTCATACCTCCTTACCCTTCAGTGACTGAATGACATGACTCTGCCCAAAGCGAGAAATGTGAAGATACACGGAGTTAAATATTTTGTTATCAATGGCCAACTATATTGGAATGATCCTATGGGTTTCTTGTTATTTTTATTAACAGAATCTGAAACAGAAGGCATCATAAATGAATTTTAGATATCCTCTATATCTAGGAGATATCCATGTGATTCCAGGTGATTTATCCTGAGCGCCCTGAAATTTGATTCGTCTAACAGTTTCGCCAGGCCTTGACCTTTGACTAGTTTGGTCGACTTTACCTCTAGATCGAACTACTAAATTTTAGCTAACCACCAACCTCTCTTTCCATCACTGTATGGTTGAACCAAGATGTCTTTGACAATGCTTGCTGGCACGTAAGCGATTATTTTGGAATGCAGTACATATGTCATGAAATCCTTGAGATCCTTCACCATTGTGTATGGTTGTTTCTCAAGTATATCGTACCTTAGCTCTGCATCCCTGAGGCTTTTGTTGAAGAAATCTATTGGTTTCTCAAATCCTTCCTCATTCGTTTCCAGGAGTACCACTGCAACAATATGTTAAAAATTGAATGAAAAGATTAGGAATTCCTTCATATAGTCTTGACTTGCTAACACCAGTGCTTCCCCTATAGCCTTCTTGATGCGGTTGAATGATTCTTTAGCTTCAACAGTCCATTTCACTTCACTGTCTTTCTTCAAAATATCTATGTTGGCACAAGGGAAAACCTAGGGTTCAGCTCCAAGAGCACACCAACAAGCCCTAACTACTATCCCTTTTGGCTACACCTGCAAAGAAGATGCAGTCACACCCGAAGCAACTATGGGGCGGTTGTAGGAAAGAAATATCTACAATCAAGGGACATATCAAGTGGATCAAACACTAGAAAAATACATCATGCATATATCACTTATCATCTTAGATCTATTCCACACATCTTATCAGATCTACCACAATAATGCAATAGTAGTATATCAAGGCAAAATAACATAGTATCAATCACACACACAAGACAGATATACGTGGTTCACCCTCTCTCTAGGGCTACGTCCACAAAACTACGCTTTATGATATATTAAGATGAAATCATATAGTTATGATATGCACTCTTAGCCAACAAATATTCTCTCTTCTCTCTATCTCTCCCCTCTCTGTGCACCAATCTATAGGGTTGACCTTCACACCCAGATGAAGACCTTACAATACTAGAAGGCTCTTCACTCAACACTTCTCTCTCTCTCAACAGTAATCACTCATATCAAACAATACAACTAGATTCAACCACTTGAACCTGAATGAACCCTCTTCCGTCATATAGGTTCTTATTTATATGTTTTAATCACTCACCGACATCCTTAAGCTGAAACCTAGGTGTCAAAACCCTAGATGCCAAAACCCTAGGTGTCTAAAAGCCTAGGTCAACTTGACCCGCTTTTTAGGGCTTCACCAGCCTATCTTTCCTTCGTTCTTGCGCAGTGCTCCAAAGAGTATAACGGTGGATTTTTTCTCTTGTTGATTCATCCACAGTCCTTATCCCTTGCTGACTTGTCATCCTCAATTGCCTCGTCCAACAACTTGCTTTCTTAGGCTTCGCTCCGTCTTTTCTGCTCTTTTTCTCACTTCGACCCGGTAACAGTCACTGTGTCTTCCGCGAAGTTCTCATTTTTCCTTTTCTCCCTTGTTCTTTGCTTGATTTCTCTAACTAAGGGTCAACAGGACCCCAACACTCACCTGCGACTCATCCCGAGGCACTCCAGATCTAATTCTTCTATTTTACTTTGACTTCAGGCTGCGCAGTGCAACCTTTTCTTTCTACTCTATGCCTCCTTTCCTTCCCCGTGCAGACTTTATTTTTTTTGTCCGGTACCCAGTTTCAACTGCACCTGGTACCTAGACCCTTTTCCTTATTCTTTTACTTTGATCTGCGAGGCATCTGGTTGTCATAGTACAACTTCAGTCGGCTCCCATTCACTAATTTTTCCTTCCATTATCCCTTCAAGGTCTTCAACTGTGAAGCTCCTCCTTCTGTAACATAAGAGACCTCATATGGCCCAATCCAATGCGTTCTAAACTTCCCAACATTCTTGATGAACTTACTGTCATATACCAGTACTAGATCACCTTGTTTGAATCCCTTCTCCTTGATGTGCTTGTCATGATAGGCCTTCTCTCTTTTCTTTTGTACCTGCTGATGAAATCTTGCAACAAATCCGTCTTCTTCCAATTCAACCAACTGTGAAAGCCTTTCGTGAACAATGCTAGTATCATCCATATATGTAAATGAAACAATTATTAAGCTTGGTACCGGGAATTCCATTGGGACAATGGCTTTGAGGCCATACACCAACTTGAAAGGAGCCTGCATTGTTAGTTTCTTACAAGTGGTTCTATAGGCCCAAAGTAATGCTGGTACTCTTAAATCCCAATCATCGTTGTTCACACTACAAATCTTTGTCAGTGTTTTCTCCAAGATCTTGTTGAATGCTTCAACTGTTCCATTTTCTTGAGGATGGTAAGGTGTTTTGTTCTGATGGTGGACTGAAAATTCCTCAGTCAAGGCTTCAACAATTTTATTTATGAAATGTGTGCCTTGATCACTCATAAGGATCTTTAGGCATCCAAACTTGGATATGATGTCCTCAAATATGAAGCGCACAACTATACTTGCACTACAGTCCTTAACTTGTCTTGTTTTGGCCCATCTGGTCAAGTATTTTGTCGCAATAATGATGTGCCTTTATCTTATGCGCTTTCCTGGGGGGTTTATAGGTCCCACAAAATCAATGGCTCATTTTTCAAATGCTTGTAGGGTCATTTGTGGTGCTAATGGCATTTCATCTCTTTTGGATGGTTTTCCAACTCTTTGGAATACATCGCAGGCTCTGGAATAGTCTTTAGCATCTCTGTGTAAGGTAGGCCACCAAAGGCTAGCTCTCAGAACCTTTTGTGTAGTCTCTTTCCCTGTGTAATGTCCTTCTGTGATGCCTTCATGAGCTTCTGCATTGATCAATGGTCGCTCTACCTCCATAACACATCTTCTTAGTATCTCATCAGGTCCCATGTTATATAGTTGTCCAGCTATAAGTGAGATGTCTGCAGTGAGCACTACTAGTTGTTTATTCTAAGGAATCCTATACTCACTAGGTGCCATTCCTGTTGACAGGAACTGGACAATTTCTATGAAGTGGTCATTAATGTTTCTAATGGCTAGAAATTGTGCATCCAACAGTG
>SNQJ01S0033368.1:131507-149609 GCA_010110895.2 Picea sitchensis | reverse complement strand
GTGCAGACTTTATTTTTTTTGTCCGGTACCCAGTTTCAACTGCACCTGGTACCTAGACCCTTTTCCTTATTCTTTTACTTTGATCTGCGAGGCATCTGGTTGTCATAGTACAACTTCAGTCGGCTCCCATTCACTAATTTTTCCTTCCATTATCCCTTCAAGGTCTTCAACTGTGAAGCTCCTCCTTCTGTAACATAAGAGACCTCATATGGCCCAATCCAATGCGTTCTAAACTTCCCAACATTCTTGATGAACTTACTGTCATATACCAGTACTAGATCACCTTGTTTGAATCCCTTCTCCTTGATGTGCTTGTCATGATAGGCCTTCTCTCTTTTCTTTTGTACCTGCTGATGAAATCTTGCAACAAATCCGTCTTCTTCCAATTCAACCAACTGTGAAAGCCTTTCGTGAACAATGCTAGTATCATCCATATATGTAAATGAAACAATTATTAAGCTTGGTACCGGGAATTCCATTGGGACAATGGCTTTGAGGCCATACACCAACTTGAAAGGAGCCTGCATTGTTAGTTTCTTACAAGTGGTTCTATAGGCCCAAAGTAATGCTGGTACTCTTAAATCCCAATCATCGTTGTTCACACTACAAATCTTTGTCAGTGTTTTCTCCAAGATCTTGTTGAATGCTTCAACTGTTCCATTTTCTTGAGGATGGTAAGGTGTTTTGTTCTGATGGTGGACTGAAAATTCCTCAGTCAAGGCTTCAACAATTTTATTTATGAAATGTGTGCCTTGATCACTCATAAGGATCTTTAGGCATCCAAACTTGGATATGATGTCCTCAAATATGAAGCGCACAACTATACTTGCACTACAGTCCTTAACTTGTCTTGTTTTGGCCCATCTGGTCAAGTATTTTGTCGCAATAATGATGTGCCTTTATCTTATGCGCTTTCCTGGGGGGTTTATAGGTCCCACAAAATCAATGGCTCATTTTTCAAATGCTTGTAGGGTCATTTGTGGTGCTAATGGCATTTCATCTCTTTTGGATGGTTTTCCAACTCTTTGGAATACATCGCAGGCTCTGGAATAGTCTTTAGCATCTCTGTGTAAGGTAGGCCACCAAAGGCTAGCTCTCAGAACCTTTTGTGTAGTCTCTTTCCCTGTGTAATGTCCTTCTGTGATGCCTTCATGAGCTTCTGCATTGATCAATGGTCGCTCTACCTCCATAACACATCTTCTTAGTATCTCATCAGGTCCCATGTTATATAGTTGTCCAGCTATAAGTGAGATGTCTGCAGTGAGCACTACTAGTTGTTTATTCTAAGGAATCCTATACTCACTAGGTGCCATTCCTGTTGACAGGAACTGGACAATTTCTATGAAGTGGTCATTAATGTTTCTAATGGCTAGAAATTGTGCATCCAACAGTGTATCCTCCAAATTTGTTGGCTCTTCGCCATGTTCCATCCTTGACAAGTGGTCAGGTCCTTTGTTCATTATTCCTAGATTTACTATGACCTCAATGTCATATTCCTGAAATAGCAGAAGGAATATGCATATTCTCCCCCCGAACACTAGTTTGTTGAATAGGTATTTCAGCGTGGAGTGATTAGTAAACATTTTAAATTTCCCTCCCAACAAGTAGTGGCAGAATTTCTACAGTGAATACACCATGGCTAACCCTTCTCGCTCAGTAGTGGTGTAGTTGATCTCTGCATTTCATATCTTCCTGCTAGCAAAAGATAATGGATGATCAATATCTCCTTCACTAGGTTGTGCTAACACTGCTCCTAAGGAAATGGAAGATGCATCGACATGTATGTGAAATTCCTTGCTCCAATCTGGAAAGACCAGAATAGGCACAATAACCATTTTCTATTTCACTGTGTCGAAGCTCTACTGGAATTCTTCTGTCCAACTGAACTAACAATCTTTCTTCAAAATCTTCTCTGTGGGTGTTTTAATCTGGGCATATCCCTTAATGAACTTCCTATAGTATCTTGTGTGTCCCAGCACAATGCGCAACTGTTTGACTAAAGTTGGAGGGGGTGGATCCACTATAATGGCAATTTTAGATGGATCTACTAGCAATCCTTGCTTGCATACAATATGGCCTAACAACACTCCAAATGGTGAGAAGAAGATACACTTCTTCAGGTTTAAGGAAATTTGACACTACCTACATTTGTCCAGCATTAGCCTTTTTTCAATAAGCTAAAAACAGTCCAATCATCAAAATATGCTTCTAGAAATTTATGGAGGAACTCCTTGAATTCTTCGACCACCACCCTGGAGAATATAGCTGGGGCATTATTCAATCCAAATGGCGCCACTGTATACAAATAGGACCCCCATTCTGTTGCAAATGTGGTCTTTTGGTGATCTTCCTTGGTAATCCGGATTTGATGGTATCCTAAAAATCCATCTGTAAAAGAATATACTTCCTAGCCTCTCACATTATCTAACACTTTGTCAATGAATGGCGTAGGGAAGGGATCATGCAAACAGGCATCATTAAGCTTCCTTAGATCTACGAAAATCTTGATCTCTCCTATATTTTTGTCTTGTACCACCATAGGGCTAATCCACTCTGACTCTTCCACAGGTTCTATAATCCTTGCTTCCAGCATTCTGTCGAGCTCAATCTTCACTTTCTCCTTATATTTAGGGTTCAATCTCTAGGGTATTTGTTTGAATGGTCTTGCATCTGGTTTCAGAGGGATCCTCATCTCTCCCATAAGCCCTTTAATGTCTTTCATATCAGTGAACTTGGTTGGAAACAAGTCCTGATACTCCTACAGTAGTTTTTTGAACTTGTCAATGGTAGCAACATCCCAATAATCTCCAACATTAGTAAGCTTCGAGGTCTGTTCTATTCCAATATTGACCTTCTTAATCTTGATTGGTTTTCCAATGAATGGTAACTCGACTCCTGGTCCTTCCAAATCTCTATGTCCTTCTGTTTCTAGGATGTTCACCTTCCTCACATCATTGTCTTCATCAGCATTTATGTTGTAATAGCCTTGTAGTTTCTGGAGAGGTGCAGTTTGTTCGTCCTCTTCTTGTTCCAAAGGACGACATTGTACACAGTATGCAATGTTGTTTTTGTGTGTCCCCCACCGTCTTGTTGGGGTTGCTTTCAGGGCCTCATCCATCGCCAACAATCTTTGTTGCATTGGTACACTTTCTTCAAAGTCCGACAAGAAGGTCTCTAAAGGATTTAGACCATCAAAGGTGGGTAAGCTACTTACTTTTGTGTCGATCCATCAAACTTCTCTAGTTAATCTAGCACATCTTCTTGTAGATACTTTGTACATCTTATTATGTCAGTTCTCTAGTGCTTCTTCTAAGTCTGATGAACATGTGTTGTCACTTCTCAAACTTAAGCTTCCATTGGCCATAGGATTAATGTAATCCTGTTGTCTGGATGTTAATTTGTATATGTTTTCCAACTCATATGCGTGGTATTCTTCTCTGATAGGTTATGTGTATCGCTGACCTTCATCTGGATCTAAAGGTGCAATGACCCTAAGTCCATATCTTTCAAATTTCATACGTCTTTTATTTAAATCAACCATAGTGGAGTTATTGAAAGCCCAATATATTCCTAACAACGCAGCGTAAGGACATCTGTCATCAACTATCTCAATTACCTCAAAATCTGCAAACGTTCTTACTTTGTCGATGTCCCTAGGGACATGTTCCAATCTACCAAAGGGGATAAGAACTCGTTGATTAGCCATCCTGAGCCTGATAGGGGAATAGATCAACTTGGGTTTTCCCGTCAGTGCCCAAGTTTTCTTCTTCATGACATTGACCTCAGACCCTAAGTCGAGGACCACATAGTCTATATCATATTCACCTATTTGAGCATTTAAGTATGATTCCTTATTTGGCCTTCTCTTCTTAGTGATATGGTGTACTTCCCTATTCAGTAAGGGGTCTATCTTTCCTAGTTCATACTGTTTGATTAAAATTTGTAGCCCTTGTACAACGCTTTCATCCTGAATCAACTTAAAACAAGTATATAGAAATTACATGATCTTGCTTACTTCTTTTCCTTCTCTTGGCGAGGCAGACTGATCAAATGATGGAGGCACTCCATATTCTCTTACTTCTAGCCGTGTCTTTGATGAAGAGCCTTGATCTTCTTTGAAGTCTTTTCTTTCCTCCTCAAATATTTGTCTTTGTTTCTTTTCATCAAAGTTTTGGGTCTTCTCTACAACTTTCTCGATTCCTGAGTCTTCTGTAGTCTTTCCTTGGATCAATTTGTCTTCTCCTGTAATAGTGCCTCCTCTAGTGATAACAATGAATATGGGATATTCTCCGCGAGGTTCAGCATATATCAATTGCACTTGCGAGTTCTTCTGAGGTACTTGTCTTTCCTGAAGCTTAGCCAACAATGTTAGACATTCTTCAATAACATGCTCAAAGGAGTTGCAGTAGCTGCAAGTGGTATAAGGGTTCTAACAGTCCCTTGCTAGGTGTCCTAGATGTGCACAGTTATAAAAAATTATTTTTCCTCGGCCTCGACCCATACCTCCTCCTCATCCTCTGAATCCACCGTGAGGATTGAAGTTTCCTCTCCCAGGGGAGCTATACTACATAGTTTTTCCTTCTTGTTGTACTTTGCCTTGAATTTTGTATATATCTCTCAACCTTTCATGCATGAGATTGTAAGCCCTACAATCTCTATCATCATGTCCCGGGATTTAAAGAACATGAAATACACGTTTGTAGGAGTCTGAATGTACTTTTTCATGTAATATCACTCACTAGTACGATGTCTATTTCGACATACCTTGCACTAGGGTAAGGTGACTTGCTTCAAAGGAATTGGAGCTCCAGAGGCCAAGTATTCATGGAATAGGGGACATTGTTCCTCATCATGGCCCTCTGATATGCATATGACACACTAGATGTCTTCTTTTTTATCTTTTCCCTTATCCTTTTTCATATCTTTGACCTGCAGAGACAAACTAGTTAGATGACTCAAGATCTGGATCATACCTGAACTGAATTCTCCCATAGGGGCTGATTCTATCTTCATGGTGATCTCTAATGCCTCAACCTGCAAAGAAATATTCTGCTACATCATAGGAACTCTGATGTGTGGTAAGAGAGTAATGATGAACCATTCTTTGTTTTGTTCATTTGGGATCTAAAAAGTCAATCATCTTGTTAAAGTCTTGAATCTCTGATCGAATTCCTAAACAGGTTCGGTTACCTTCTGCTTGATCTCTTTCATCTCTATAATACATTGTGACTCTAATTTGAGTTTCTTGAACTCTTCAATCAATTCATTCTTGATATCATTCAACATCTTAGGTTGTGCAAGTCCTTGGACAAGCTTCATGTACCATCTCAGTGCGCGGTCCCTTGGGGTAGTGCTAAACTGGGTTCTTTAAATAGCCTCATCAGTGACATTCTTAATATTCCATACAAATTCACATAGGAACCAGTGTTGATCAGGGTCTTCAGACCCATCTCCCCTAAAGATAGGGAGTCTCATCTCGTCTACCATAGAGCTGCCTAGGTTTCCTGTTTGAGTATATGTTGAACTGCTAGTAATAGTACTCTGAGGACTCTGGTGAATCTAACTATTCTGATTTATTAGTGCTGTTGAATCAACATGAGGGACAATAGTACTTACTTCAATGGTTTGTGCAATTTCTGAAGTCTCTGCCTCGTCCTGGCGAAGCTCTTCAACTTTCCCTTCCTCTGTCCCAGCAGGTTCTGAATGCTCCTTGTCTATCGGGTCTACCTCTTCTCCACTATAGAAACCCTTGTCTATGTAGTTCTGCTTGAATAGGTTCACAAGATGCACTTCTCTAAACACTTTTCCACTGTGCATATGTCCATCCTCTGTGTCGCTATCACTATCTGAATTCCTAAACATTATCTTTTTCAAATCCAACCAATTTATTGTATCTTCAAGATGTTCTTCTCATGCAATAGCATCTTGATTCTCAACTTTAGAAATTGTAAAAATTTTCCTCTGGGTCCCTTGAAGAAATATCTATCGGCTTGGCTATATGACTCTCCTTTGTCAACAACAAACTCGGTGATGTACCCTTCAATGGTGATATCTAACCAATGATCTATTACTTGTGATACTGCGTTATCAACTCTCTTGACCTTATTGATCAGTGCCAACGTCCAAACTACAGGAGGTCTAGGTATGATCTCAAACAGGGTATCTGCTAACCTAGCGAACCACTCATATAGCTCATGATGGATTCCTCCAAAGAATATCTCATGTATATTGGTAAAGATATATCTTCCTAACCAATCTTCTGTACGCAAATTAGGGTTTTTATTCTGGGCTTCAACGAATTTTTTTTCTTGATCCTCTATCCACTTTTGAATCTTTTTCTTTGATGGGAACCACCTTGACATTCCCTCAAGAAGATTCTTGTCCCAGCAATGGAACCATTTCTTGGCACAGGAGCAGACCGAGGGTTAAACTCCAAGAGCGTACCAACAAGCCCTAACTACTGGCCCTTTTGGCTACACCTATGAAGAAGATCCAGTCTCACCCGAAGAAGCTATGGGGGGGTTGCAAAACATAAATTTCTACAACCAAGGGACATATCAAGTGGATCCAACACTAGAAAAATACAACATGCATATATCACTTATCATCTTAGATCTATTCCACACATCTTATCAGATCCACCACAGTAATGCAATATTAGTATATCAAGGAAAAATAACATAGTATCAATCACATGCACAAGACAGATATACGTGGTTCACCCTCTCTCTAGGGCTATGTCCTCAAAACTGCGCTTTATGATATATTAAGATGAAAGCATACAGTTCTCATCTATGCTCTTAGCCAACATATCTTCTCTCTTCTCTCTATCTCTCCCCTCCCTGCGCACCCAACTCCAGGGTTGACCTTAGCACCTAGCTGAAGACCTTACAATACTAGAAGGCTCTTCACTCAACACTTCTCTCTCTCTCTCAACAATAATCACTCATATCAAACAATACAACCAGATCCAACCACTCGAACCTGAACGAAACCTCTTCCCTCATATAAGTTCTTATTTATACGTTACAATCACTCACCAACATCCTTAGGCCGAAACCTAGGTGTCAAAACCCTATATACCAAAACCCTAGGTGTCTAAAACCCTAAGTCAACTAGACTCGTGTTTTCAGGGCTTCACCAACCTGTCTTTCCTTCCTTCTTGCGTGGTGCTCCAAATCATCTAACGATGGATTTTTCCACTTTCTGAGTCATCCATGGTCCTTCTTCCTTGCTGACCTGTCATCCTCGATATCCTCATCCAATGACTTGCTTTCTCAGGTTTCGCTCCATCTTTTCTTCTCTTTTGCTCACTTTGACCCGGTAATAGTCATTGTGTCTTCCGTGAAGTTCTCATTTTTCCTTTTCTCCCTTGTTCTTTTCTTTCTTTCTCTAACTAGGGGCCAACAATTTGTCACCAATTTAATTATTTCAGCTAAATTGGGAATGAATCTTCTCAAAATGTTTATCTTTCCTAAACAATATTGAATTTCTTTTCTGTTCCTAGGAATATTAATTGTGTCTATATCCTCAACTTGTTTAAGGTCAACCTTGATTCCTTCTTTTGACACTATATGACCTAGGAGCTTACCTTCTTGCATAGCGAAATGTGATTTCGTAGGATTAAGAGACAAACCAAACTTTCTTCATTTTTCGAAGGTCTACCTGGGCTGTAGTAGGTGTTCTGCATCAGAGTTAGAAAAAAACATCAAATCATCGAGATAAATAACAATGGATTTTTCTTTCTCACCGATGAATGTGATTTCCATCACTCTCTAGAAATTATCCCCTGCAATCATCAAACCAAATGGCATTTTATCATACATAAAATTTCTCCATGAAGTGTTAAACACATTATTCTCTATGTCATCTTCATGGAAAATGATTTGATTGTATCTCGAAAAACCATCAATCATGGACATCATGTTAGCCCCAAATAACTTTTCTAGAACATGGTCCATTTTTGGGAGTCGGTAGTTGTCTTTGAGGGACGACCGGTTTAGGTTTATGAAATCTACACATAGCCTTATTTCGCCATTTTTCTTTCTGAAGGGGACTAAATTCGCTACCCATTCGGAATACCTGAGTGGAACAATAATTTTTGCATCGAGAAGTTTCTTGACTTCCCTTTCTATCACTGGCAGGAGGATTGGGTTTATCTGCCTAAGTTTCTGTCTGAAAGGTTTAATGTCATTTTTTAAAGGAATTTTATGTTCAATGAAAGTGGTATCATAAGTTTTCAAATCATCCTAAGACCAAGAAAAAATATCGTTATACTGTCTAAGAAACTCGACGTACTTACTTTTCATTTGGGCAGGTAGGTACTTTGATATCTTGACCATATTTGGATCTTCGTTAGTTCCTACATTAAAGTCTTCAACTTCTTCGGGTTGGGGACGTAAGGTAGATTTTAAAGGTATGCCATCTTGGTCAAAAAATCATTCTAAGGGGATCAGGCCTCTAGGAATATTATTTTTCTTAAGCATGAGGATACGATGGTCTCCGATATTTTCTTGGAATTTTTTTGGGTTCTCCCCTTCTTGCATAATCCAAGTAGGATCATTTTGATTTTCCTGATCTAAGTGAGTTTCATAAAACTCATCAATCATCTCCAAGAACTGTTTAATTTTTTTGTCATCTTCAAACACTTTCCAGTGTTGGACATTGTTTGGGATCGAGGGTCTATGTCTCATCTCGATGTGATACTTTAGTTTCAAGACAATGGGCGTTATGAAGGTTGCAACAGCCTTGTCCAAGGAATCAACTTGTTGGTTCTCCAATTTGGGAATAGAGTGTATGTTAAAATATGAGAAGAAATTTTATATAAGATCCCAGGTGCAATTTTTTTATGATCTCAACCTTGGGTGCTTATCTTGGTACTATTGTTTCACTTGTTTTACAATAAGCTCTGCATCACCTTAAACTATTAGATGTTCAATTTTTAACTTCCTGACGACTTCTAATCCTAAAAACAGAGCTTCATATTCACATATAGTATTTGTATAATCGATATCCCATTAGAATCTATAAGAGAAGGGGATAACATACTCCTCACCCGGTGCCACCAATAAAAATCCATCTCCTGATCCTTCACAGGATGAGGCACCATTGAAGAACATTTTCCACATTCCTTCTCTACTATTTACATTTTTCTTTGTTATTTCTAATTTTTTATTTTCTTCTTTTGTACATTCTTCGAAATCGTCTTCTATAGATAATATACAATTTCCTAGGTCCTGATAAACAACATAGAATGGGTAATTATTTGGGTTTTGCGAGTCACTTACAGTATACACCAGTCTATTTTCTCTGTACAGTCGCGTGAATTTCCCACCAAAAATTGGTATCGTAGTATAAGTCATGCCCAGTTGAACTGATCCTCCTAATTTAGCGCCCCAAGACCTGTATAGAAGCATGTCGTACTTGGCAGGGACATTAGCGATGAACACATCCATAAGGACACTTTTTAGAGGGATTTGAGAAATATTTACTACTAGATCCTTGATCATGCCAATACACTTAACTATTATGGAATCAAACTAGTACAAGTCTTGATAAGGTCTAGTAATTTCGAGGCCAAATTTATCCATGATAATTTTAGGCATTAAATTATGAGAGGCTCCAGAATCTAACATGCAGTTGTGGAGTAAATGGTTTTGCAAAGTTAGTGTAATATAAAATGGAGCAACAAAATCCTTGGTGTTTTCAATGTGTGGACCAAACATGATCCTAGGCCTTTCATCTTGTATATTAATAACACCTGTGTGACATTCAACATTAGAAAAATTTATCACTTTAGAAATTTTCTTTTTATAAATCGTATTTTTTGCAAGCTCAACCAAAGGCATAGGGATTTTAATTTTATTAAGTTCGTTTTCTAAACTGAAACCTCCGATTGTTTTTTCAATTTCTCTGGTTGGAACTTCTGCTTCTATATTTTCCAGTTTTTTCGTTTGCATTGTTTTTATTTCAACTGGTTTTGTTTAGGCAACTTGTGTTTCAGTTGGTAGTTTAGTAATTGTTGCCTCATTCATTTTATTTCGTGACAAAATATTTTTCGGTGGAACATTCGTAGGATTTTTTTCTCTGGGCCTTAAATTGTACTTGTGTTGGAGTTCAACCATTATTTAGTTGACGAGCGCTTGATAGGAAGAGTCTCCCATATTATTAATGTGTTCCTCATTATTAAACAGGGATTCTAGATCTAAAGACTTCTCATAATCATGTCTACTTAAATGTGGCTCAAGATCATCTTCGCTAAGGTTGTTCAGGTCTTATTCTAACTCCTCATACTTTTTTTTTGTTCTAAGGCTTTTGCGACCATTGTTTTGATCAAAAAGTTCTTTCGGATTTATCACATAGGTTTTTTTATTTTTGACATTTCAGACCAAACTAGTGTGGTCCATCATCAGGAAAACGTTTGTGAGAAATGAAGGAAAAAGGATATAACAGGTGTATAAATACTTGAAAAGTTGTTATAAGGAGTTGACTTATTAAAAATGAAATCAAAAGATATAAAACTTAAGAAACTATATTTGTTTGTTTAATAATTATTTATTTGTTTGTTTAATAGTTATTTATTTGTTAGTTTATTAATTTTTTATTTAATAAGAGTTGACTGGAATTTTTTTTTATAAATTAATATCTATAATTATTCATGTTGGCTAGGGTAGGGATCCAATTTTGACTAACTTTCCATCCATCATCTCTGTTTAGATTGTTAGGTTGTTTTTCAATTTCGATTGCTTCTCTGAATTTTCTATTGTGATAGTGATCTATCTTGGCAAGAATTTTGGCCTCTTCAATACAAATGTGATGTTTAGTTTTGTCTGAATGTTCTGCAAGAGCTGGGGGATGAGTGTGATTGTGTTTGATGTCAGTGGCATGTTCTTGAATCCTAATTCTAAAGGAATGACGTATTTCTCCTATGTATTGTTTACCACACGAGCAAGGGATCATATCGACACCTTTTTGTTCGATGGGATCAACAAAGTCTTTGACTGACCTAAGGGAATTCCTAATAGTGTTTAAGGGTTTGAAAGTTTCCCCAATGTTTTTATTCTTCAAAATCCTAGCAAGATTATCTGTTGTCCCTTGTATGTAGGGTAAGTAAACCTTAGACACATCATTATTTGTTTGTTCTTTATTCCTAGGTGTTTTAGTGGCATTTTGAAAGGCTTTCATTACCTGATGTTTTTTATGGCCATTATTTTTAAAAACATTGAGGAGGTCATTTTTCTCTTCCTCTAGGTGTACATCATTAGAAATTTTGAAGGCTCTAGTGGCTAAGGTGTTTAGAACACCTAGTTTTTGGGAAGGGTGATGATGGGAATCAGCATGAAGGTATTGTTCAGTGTGAGTTTTCTTCCTATAAACTTGATGGGATAAGGATCCATCATGTATTTTTGTGACTTTGACATCTAGAAAAGGAAGACTGCCATTATTTTCAACCTCCATAGTGAACTTGATGTGATCAGATTGTTTATTAAGGTGAGTCACAAATTCATATAATTTGTCACAACCATGGGGCCAGATGACAAAGGTATCATCAACAAACCTATTCCAATATTTAGGTTTGAAGGGTGAGGATATTAGGGCATTGTTTTCCACATCTTCCATGAATAAATTGGCTATGATGGGAGAGAGGGGGGATCCCATAGAAACTCCACAGGTTTGTTCATAAACGTCACCTTGGAAACTAAAGAAAGTGGAATTCAAACAAAGCTCAACTAAGTTGGCATTACCTAGGTCAGTGATGTTTTTGATGACTTTTATTGCTCCGTCAATGGGAATTTTAGTGAAGAGAGAAACAACATCAAAGCTGACGAGGATGTCATCCTTGTCCAATTTAATGTTTTTGATCTTGTTTACAAAGAAAGAGGAGTCTTTAACAAAGGAGCTAGTGTTTCTGACTAAGGGTTTGAGTTTATGAGCTAGGTATTTTGCAAGTTGATAAGTAGGGCTGCCTATTGTGTTGACGATGGGTCTAAGAGGGGCCCCTTCCTTATGAATTTTAGGAAGTCCATATATCCTATGGGTGGAAAGGTAGCTAACAAGCAATTTCCTTTTATCGTCATCTTTTATGTTTCTTAATTTAATGGCATTGGAAACTTCCTTTGCAATCTTATTTAAGGGGGTTTTATTAAGTGTCTTATAAATTCCACTGTTATTGAGGTGATCCAACATTTTTTCAATGTAGTTTTCCTTATTCATAACAACAATAGCCCCACCTTTGTCTGCTTTTAGAACCACTAAATTCTTGTTATTGTTTAGGGATTTTAGAGCCAAAATTTCTTCTTTGGTGATATTGCTCTTTGGTGGTTTTACTCTACGGAGAATTACTAAGAAGTCTTATCTGATTTCTTCTTTAACGTTATCTGAGAGGTTTTTAATACTATTTTCAATGCTGCATAAGATATCTTTGATAGGAATTTTGTGGGGAGCAATGGAAAAGTTAAGACCTTTTTCTAGTATTTTAGTAGTGTAATCATCGATGGGATGGGTTGATAGGTTGATAACTAAATTTTTGGTTACAGTGGTTTTGACCTGGTTAGTCTTACGTTGAAAGTTTTTAACTTGTTTACTATTTTTGTTGGAGATACTGAGGACGAGATTTGGGTTCATGATATTATTGCAAATCATGTTGGTGTTGGGTAGATTAATTGCTTCAAAAAATTTGTTGTCATTACTATTTGGTTCATTATTACAATGGAATTTTGCGCTATGGTTATTATTCATTATAAGGGTGTTGTTGATATTATTATTCCTAAAATTTGTGATATCAGGGTTCATTTTTTGTATGATGGAGGTGAGAGGGTTAATGCTAATAGCGGAGCTGGGTTCATCAAGACTGTTGTAGCTATCATTGCTACGTTTTTTATCAAAATTTGTTATACGTGTGTCAAAACGGTTTGGTTTGTTATCACAAATGCCTGCAAGAGTGTAGTTATTGTTATTGTAGTTAGCATTCTGATTTGTTTGTTGACTAATGGAGGTGTGAGGGTTATTGTTTTTGGCATGGGTATTACTGTTATTTAAAGAGTTTGCGCATGGACTATTTTGGTCATTGCTGCGACTGTTATTGGAATTGTCTAAGCCCACACCAGAATGATTAGTATTGTTTATACCTGTGTTGCTTGGGGATTTTCAGAGATTGTAGTTATTATTGTTTATGTTAATGTTATTATTACTATTTTCTAGGTTAGCGTCAGGTATGATTTTAGGGGCTAAATTTCGCTCATGGGCTGATTTTCCATGGTTTTTCCCAAAACAAGATTCGCTATTCTAAAAATGATTCACCCAAATTCTATAGGATAAAATTATTTTTCCTTAAAAATTTTCAAAATTTTATACAAACTATATAGAATCCTTAGAAATTTGTATATTTTTACAAAAATATCGCCAAACATTTATACTTGGCATATGAAGGATTACTAATATTCGCCAAGGTTTCTACATTTTAAAATAAATTTCCATCCTTAAAATCATCCTTGGTTAGCATGGTTACTATTTTGGATAACGGATGTGTTATTTTAGGCTTGAAGATTAATGTTATTATTAAATATCATAAGTCTATTTATAATATTATTTAAGCTGTTCTTTTGGGCAATGTTAATTATGCTGAAAGAAAGAGTTTTGATTTTGTCATGGAGCGTATGTAGAGAGTGTCTGTTTAAAATTTTTAGTTTTAAATAGGGCTTGGATCTTTTGATCTTCATTTTTTATTTTTCTCGGTTACATTTGGGGGTTAGGGTTTGTCTTGAACTGATTCCTAACGTATGTATCAGGTTTGGCTTGATCTAGATCCATTCTAGATATTTTGTTTGATAAATACCATATTATCTTGTCCATATCATCCATCTTTTCTTCTACAAACTTGTCAGATCAAGAGGGTTGTTACACATTATTTTGGTCACCCTGATGATGGTTACATAAACATGTGTTCAGGTTCCCAATATAATCTTTTGCCTGAGAAAAGAAACCTCTTTCCATCCTTTCAAGATGTATTTTTGGAAGGCCACCGTGGGAAGCTCCCTTTACACAATGCATAAATCCCTGATTTTTGCATGCTGAATTATAGCCATTCCACGGGATTTCCACATGCTGTTGTATAGGTAGGTCACGACGGCGCTTTAAAACTAAAAGAGGAAAGAAGTTTCTAGAAGTGGAATCTTCTGGAAATATGAGGTGGCGTCTGTATGGTTACAATCATAGTGACTTCTTTGATTTGATGGGATCATCCTCATATATTTAACCACTTCAACTTCTCTTATAAAAGGAATGGAGCTCTCATGGAGAAAGTTATCTTGATTGGGTTGGAAATTCTTTGAGCTTGTTAGCATGGTTAGATTGGCTTTGAGCTTTTTTTTGTCTAGATAGATGTTAGATCTATAGTCTCAGAATTCTTGGATCAGAAGTGTGTGGGACGAAAGCAACTGTTGGGAGGAACCTTACGACATCAAGGCATCCGGTTGTAATCTCTCTTCCTATTATTTAATATAATACAGTGCCATGCTTCTTTCCCATAGAATAGTTTTTATTTTTTGCATAAATCCTTGATCATATGCATAGGTTTTCATTGAATATACTTCTGCTTTCACTTTGGTTGGTTTGTGTCTCAGTGCAAGATCAATATCACAAGAGTGAAACAGGGACAACAAAGACATAAGGAAGCAACACTTAAAGGTATG
Organism: Picea sitchensis; assembly: GCA_010110895.2. NCBI lineage: Eukaryota > Viridiplantae > Streptophyta > Pinopsida > Pinales > Pinaceae > Picea > Picea sitchensis. The sequence continues at coordinate 134,919 of SNQJ01S0033368.1, read as the reverse complement.
TCTCTCGTCTTTTGTTCGGTAGTAGATTCGATGATTAGAGCCTAGGGAAAGTGCCATGTCTTGTCGTGCTTTGTTCTAGATCTAGGTGGATCTAGGGAGATTAGTTTATGTCCACATTTACTTATTTATCCAATAAGGAGATTAGTTTATGTCCTTTTCTTGAGAAAAGAAACCTCTTTCCATCCTTGCAAGATGTATTTTTGGAAGGCCGCCGTGGGAAGCTCCCTTTACATAGTGCGGAAATCCCTGATTTTTGCATGATGAATTATAGCCAGTGCGCAGGATTTCCATAGGTTGTTGTATAGGCAGGTTGCGATGGCACTTTAAAACTAAAATAGGAAAGAAGTTCTAGCAGCTTCTAGAAGTGGAATCTTCTGGAAATATGAGGTGGCGTCTGTATGGTTATGATCATACTAACTTCTCTGATTTGATGGGATCATCCTCATCTCTTTAATCACTTCAACTTATTCTATATAATGATAGGCTTCTCATGAAAAAGGTTAGAGGTACAAGCACAAAGAAGCATAGAGAATGAAGAGAGAATAGATTGAAGTCTGGGTGAAGAATCCTATTTGAAGTGATACTTGAGATCTCCATTATTCCATCATGTTTTTGATAGAAATATTCATGCAAATATCAGAGAAAATGTATGTGTGTTTCAGAATGAAGGGCCACTGAAAGGGAACTTGTGACATCAAGGCTATTCAATTGTATCTTCTAACTTTCATTAATATAATATGGTGGAATATCTGTTTCCCATAAAATGATCGATATTTTATTACATGACTCCTTGATCACATGTTTAGGTTGTCATTGAATTTCATTATTGGTACTTTCACGCTAGTTGATTTGTGTTATTACAGATCTGATTTCACAAGATCATTGGAGCAAAGAAGGATCAACAAAGACATTAGGAAGCGATTCATAAGGTACGTTATCTATTCCTCTTTTGGTAATTAAATTCAATGATCGTAATCTAGGGAAAGTGTATTGTTTCGTCTTGTTTTGTTCTATATCCAGGTAGATCTAGGGGGATTAGTTCATGTCTGCATCTACCGATTTACCCGCTAACAAGGGTCTTGCTTGTTCTTTGAAACATTTATTTTATCTAGTTCCCTTAGGATTTAATTTCCTGGATGCCATCATATTAGATTCAATTTCTATGGAATCATCTTGCATTCCTGCTAGAGTGGGAGATCTTCTTTCTATTAAGAGGAGGGAAAATTCAAGTTCAAAATCCCCTGCAAAAGTTAACGTTTCCGCAGGTTGAGAGGGTTTGAGCTCAGTTGGGATCTTGTTGTACAGTTTGTTGAATCTCTAAGTAAATTCAAGAACTGATTCATAATTCGTTTTCTTAAATCCTTGAATTCGGTCAAATAATAGAGATGGTTGTTCTTCTCTCCCCATTGTCTTAGGAAGAAATTTTTTAGATCATCATATGACCATATGGAACCTACCGAGAGTCCTCGGAACCAGGTTCTCACTTGTCCTTCAAATATTTGTACTAACAACCTTGAGTAGACATATTTGTTTTTGATGCTCAGGATATCATCAAACTAATCAAAAAATGCTATGTGTTCAATTGTGGTTAAATCTCCTTCTCTCGTGAATTTGGGTAGGTTTTTTATACAATTTTTGGGCAAATCATGAAGCATGGCAGGGAGGACAAAGGGAGCATACCTAGAATCTACCTTGAAAAATATTCTAGGAGGTGGAGCCTATCCTTGACCTTGTCCACCTACTCCTCCACCTCCGGTGCCACCAACATCAACCATTGGAAGTATAGGAGATGAACTTCAGGGGCTAAATAGGGGATTTTCAAAAGCTTCAAGGGACTGAAGTGGTGACCTTTCAACTACTTCAGGGTGTGGTGAAGGAAATTTGGGAAAGAGATATCGAGGAGACGTAAGCTCTATACAAGGGGTGAAATGGAAGTGTGAGTTGGTTTCCTCATACTTGCAAGATGTATAGACAGGAGAACCGATAGGGGATGAATCAGGGTGTAAAATATATTCTTCGAAGTTTCAGGAAACTAGAACTTTTCCTTCGGGGAAGGAGATAACCAATGTGATATTAATAATTGGGGGTATTGAAAGGGATCCTTTGTTCTTACTGGTAAAAGTATCAGTCATGTCAATCTCAACCTTTATCTCGGGAACCCTTATCTTTGGATCTTCGAGTTTAGCCTCAGGCTTACTAGTTGATGCCTCTACGGAATGGATTTGTTTAAACCTTTCTTTAAGGCTCAGTTCTTTAGTTTGAACCTTAGCATTAACTTGTGTAACTTTGGGTTGATAAACATTACCTTTTGATGCAGTAGTTTGTTTAAGGTATCCCTTTGGTTTTAACAACTTTTTGGGATATGACATTGGTCTGGTCTGCTTATCGTCTAGATTATTTCTAGTATTCTTTCGACTAAATGCCAGTTTTATCTACGGTGGAGTCGCCAAGTGAAAAAAAATAAAAAAAAATAATCCTTACTTATGTATTCAATCATTTTCACCATAAAAGATAGAAATTTACCTTGTCATTTTCCCATGGAAAATAACTTCATTTCTTCATCCCCGACAACGGCGCCAAAAACATGTTGTTTCCAAGATTAAACTTAAGGCTCAAAGAATAATGTCAAGCATCAAGAATGTTTTAAAGGAGTGATTTTTCTACCTTTAGTTATATAAGAAATGATCCTTAAATGAAATTAATAATAAGACAATACAGAGGTGATATTTCATTGTCTGAGTCACAATTATAATATCAAATGGTGTGGGAGAAACTTACAAAACCATTAAACAAAGCTAGGCATCAATGGAAATGAGTCTCACCTTGTTTGCAGTAGAAGAAAGTAAAGAGTGCACCCTTGAACATGATATGAGATGCAGTAATTCAAATAGCTTACAGGTCTTGTATTACTTACAGTAAATACAAAGGAAAAATTTCTTACTTAACGAATTACTGATAAAATGGGATTACAATAGTTGTCATACTAAATTGAAATCAATCACTTATCAAGGAATTACATAAGGGAATTCAGAGATATTGTAACATCCCGCTCTGGCACACTGAGAAAACTTATTATTGAGGACACTTGCTTGCAAGTGATCTGGACTTTTATGATGTTAGACGATTTATACTTGATTATGATGTGATTGACAGTTGACATGATGTGTTACTATCTGATGTAGACAGGTGATATTGACTCAGTTTTATTGAGTGTGCAGGGTTTTTGACCTTGAGGATGCAGAGGCATCGGTGGAACCCCCTGGGACTCCGGACTGAGTCAGGGAGTGTTCTTTTGGGGTTGATGTGTTTACTATGATGTTTCATTTGATATGATGATTTTATATTGACATTTTTGACATGATTGTTGATGATGCAGGCTGACGATAGCTTGCCGACCAGACTCACATATGGA
>SNQJ01S0033368.1:110421-130131 GCA_010110895.2 Picea sitchensis | reverse complement strand
CCTAAAGGAAGGAGGATTGAGGGTTTGGGACTGGATAAAAGAAAGGGAGAGGGGGAAAGAAGGGTAATTTTTCAGCTATTGGTATTGTTATGTTGCCAGACTGATTTCTTGTAGGAGTTGGGGATTCTCAGCTGACTTGAGTGGTAGCTCAGCCTTGGAGGCGAGCTGGGAAGATAGGATAATGTCTGGGTTGTGTGTGGCCCCTTTGCGGCTCGGGGGGCTAAGGGGGAAGGAGAGTACCCCTAGCATTTGGCTGGGAGGTACCGGTGAGTCCTCTACGGTTGGCAAGCGGGAGCACTGAAGACAGAAGCAGCAGAGAGCACGGGAGTCAATTGCGCCAGACAAATAAGGAAAAGGTATGCTCCTGAACTTAGTAAGGTAGAATGCATAGTGATTACTGCTGAGAATGTGATTATATGGATGTAAATGTCTTTTCCTCGTCCTTAAACTCATAAGATTCTCGTTTTTATAATCAGTTCAGTTTAGGGTTACTGGTAAATAGTTGGGGTTATGGATATTTCGGTTTTTTTTTCATACGGGTACAGTTTAGGGCTGGGTAAATTTGTATGGGGTTTAAGGTTATTTCGTTTCTGTTTTATATGGCTCAGTTTATGGTAAAAAAATATATATATTTGGTGGGGCGTGTGGTTACTTTTTTGGGTATGGGCGTTTCTTGTATGAATGGGAGGTTCCATAGTTGAGGCTGTATTTTTACACACAGGGGGCGTCTTGTTGCAGTAGGGTTTTTCCCTTGATACACTGGTGTTTATAATCATATTGGGCATTCTTTTTTTACTTCAGTGGATTTCATTTTGGCGTAGGGGGCGAGTTCTTGGCACAGGGGGCGTTTTGTTTTTCAGTGGATTTTCGTTTTTGGTGCATTGGGCGAATTTTTGGCAGTGGGGTTTCGATTTTTATTATAGTGGGCGATTTATTTACAGTGGGTTTTCGTTCCTTTCACGGTGGGCGAATTGTTACAGTGGGCATTCGTTTTTTTTTCATAGTGGGCGTTTTAAATGGCCTGCGATCTACCTCGCCCAGGCGTTCGATCCAAGAACACCCCATTTCGCCTATGCTAGCCATGTCTAGGTCGTAGACTTCGCCCCACCTCTTCCTGGTTTAAGGTTTCATGAACCTTCACCTCGGCCAGCGTGATATGGCTGTGTAAGATGGTAACGAGATGCAGTCCGAAGGGTTTTACCCAGCGTTTTTCTTGGGAGTTGGGTAGTTGTTCCAAATTTCTTTTACATCAGAAGGCTGACAGTTTTCTTTTTATATATTTGATTATGAATGAGTTAGCGTTGGACCAGGGATAGTTACCCAATGGCCTTAGATTCTTTTAGATTTCTGGTTGACCGGTGGGCTATCCTTCCCCATGTTCCCTTCGATTTGAATCCTTATTATCCTCATCGAATGTTTATTTGCAATGACTGTGTTCTAAAATGAAAACCTTTTCAAATTACCTTGACAGAAAATTCGTCCCCGTTCAATGACAATAAGTTTTCCATAAATTTAATTTATTATGGCACTTCTTTTTACCATTATCGTTCTGTTATCATACAGTTAGAAATGGCAGGAATAGGTTAAATTCGTTTATGATTATTATATCCATCTTGTCATTACTATAAGGTGTGTGCCATATAAAAGAAATCATTGTACAATACGTTTTCCAGTAATTAAATTCATTATGGCACTTCTTTTTACCATTATCGTTCTGTTATCATACAGTTAGAAATGGCAAGAACAGGTTAAATTCGTTTATGATTATTATATCCATCATGTCATTATTGTAAGGTGTGTGCCATATAAAAGAAATCGCTGTACAATACGTTTTCCAGTATTTTAATTTATTATGGCCTTCCTTTTACCACTATTGTTCTGTTATCATACCGTTAGAATGGCAAGAATTGGTTGAGTTCTTACGACTATTATTTTCATCAGGCCATTACTTCAAAGAGTGTGCAATAGAAAAGAAACTTCTTTACAATACGTTTCCATTAATTTAATGTATTATGGCTTTTTCATTTTACCATTATTGTTTCTTTTATCACACCGTAGGAATGGCAGTAAATGGTGATAAATGTCTCGTTTTCTCAAATGATCTAATACCCCGTTGGCTTATAGTTAATTGCCATATGATAATGTTATTAATGCTTGGATATGGTGCCAGGTTAAACTCCCTGAGGCATTGTCGATTATTAAGGTTAGTCAAGACTGTTGTTTTTTCCATCGAATATAGGGCTAGTTGGAGCAGGGAAATAAGATATAAAATGCAATATAAAAAGGGTAATATTAAGATGCAGTATCGTTAATACTTATGGAGAGTATGGTTGTAATGGGAATTCTTGTTAATTTAAATGGCAATTCAAAATGATGGCTTTTATTAATTATCCCTTCCTTTTCTTGTAATGAAGATCCTTATTTAATTGTGTGTTGATTATCGTATCCTTTTTTTTATTATCTTTCCCTTGTAATGAAGATCCTTATTTAGTTCAATACCTCGTTATGAATTTTCACTACAAACCTAATTACTATATGCATTCCATCCGATGTTAATCTTGATGTTACGCCTCGACCTTTATCTAACTACCAAGTTTTGTAAGGAGAAGCCATCCTTATTTTAAATTACATTACTATCCCATTATAAAAGTAAGTACATGGATAATTATGGTTAGGTTTTTGGTAGTTCTGTTGTTGTTAAAATCAGTAAAAGGTAAGGTCATCTTTATTTTAATCGCAATGATATTGATGGAGAAGGCATGGATATGGTTAGGTTACGGTGATACTTTTACAATAGGGAAAATGCTTTATTAGTATTGATGACATATGATGGTAGGGTTATAGTTACTTTCTTTACAAGTATTATAGTATGAAAAGTAATGGAAGAGTTGTAAGGTTATTGTAAAGTATGGGAATATTTGTTTAAATAGAAACGGGAATATTTGTTTCGATTGCAATGTTAATACTCGCTTAAATTGCAAGGCACTAAATGATAACTGTAGAGTTATTTAATTAGTTGTTAGTAAATGGTCATTTAATTGTTGTTGCAATGTTAGTTAGTTGAAATGCTAATTATTAAATTGCTTTTGGTTGGTGGTGAAGCATGAAAGGCCTAGTCATTCAACGACAACGCTAGGATAATGTTAGATGGAAGGATGTTGTTAAATTATTGAAATTGTTACTAGATAAGTTATTGTTATTAAAAGCATAATTGACATGGTTATGTTATGGAGATGGGAGGGTAGTTCCTTTAGAATCCAGTGAACCGGGATTTGCAAGTAAACTTTTGTACATTGTTAAGACCGGGATGGTACTCGATGCTTAACGAAAACCTTGGGGCAGTGGATCCATGATTGATGTCTTCGAGTCGCTATAGTGGTTGGTCGTTATTAAGGTCCTCCTGACTTGCATCTCCCGTAGAGGTCATGAGTGTCCTTGATTTTGTAGTACTTGGTGTATTACTTTGCATGGTATGCTTGTGTCGAGAGGGATGTGGGCACCTTCAGTAGCCTCAGTATTTATGTCTGTGTTTTTCTGCATTAAGAATCCAGTGTCGTATCAAGAGTCTCGGGCCCTTTAAAGGTAGGGTTTCCACTCTTGCGACACGCCTTAGGGGATTACTAGTTTATGCCTGAGCAGTCGGCCAGGAGCTTATATGACCTCCTCTCTCTCCGGAGTAGAGGACTAAGATTAAACGCCCTGCTTTCCTGTGCAGAAATAGTAAACCTACTACCATGGATTCTACCTTCTGTGTTCGTGCAGTACCTAACCCAGTATGTCGCTATTGTTGAAAATATCGTGGGGCGCCTTGGTCTTGGGTGTTCTTGCTTACAGTTACTAGTCATGCGCCTTGCGTCTTCTTGTTGTGATTGTCGTGGTTGCGTCTTGTCAGTTGTCGGGTGGCGACGTAATGTCCAGGGTGTCTGTTTCCCCTCCTACACGCGCGCACACACCTTTAAAACAAAAAAAAATTGCACCTGTTTTCCGAGTTGCTATCGTAACAAGGAGGGTTGTTACAGATATGAAAGTAAAAAAGAAACATATAAATCAAACTAAACAAAAATTGGAATCTCTGTCTGCACTTTTATTAATACTCAAAAGGAGATTTTTCTCTATTACATTAGGCAAGAAGAAGCCTTGAATAGATCTTGAATCTATGTATTTATACAAAATCTGTCACAACTCCAAACTGTTGGAATTCATACAATATCTCCTAAAAATAGAATGTAATTCAAATGAAATGAAAGCAGGAGGATATTGTTTGAGCTGGCGCTTTCATTTGTCTCTTCATCTACTTGTAGATGCACTCGTTCTTCATTGTTCTTTGAATTGGGCACACATGTCCATTGAGGCCACCATAATCATTTTTTTACTGTCCTCATCATATGATTCCATTGATATCTATTCTTTGGATGCGTTTACTGGAAAAATAATATCAGTTCAAAATATGGGGGGAATGATAATGTGACAAGTAGCTCAGTTCTGGCTCGCTATGTGATGGCTAACAATTACAAGAAAGAGTAACTTCTCACGAATAGGATGAATTGAGGACAAGTGTAGGCAGTGAGGTAAATGGGGCAACTGACATGGAATTTGTGACAAGATGGAGGGTGAATTGGGTACATGACATGGAAGATAGGTGTTTCCCCAATGTCCCTTTATGTTTCTCTATTTTACTGAGGCATGAGGGGGTGTTTTGAAGTAACTTGTTTTTTGTCCCGCAATGAAACTAGTGATGCCATGTACCCCCAAGATAAAATCGTGGTTTAAATTGCGGGACCGCCCTTTGAAATTAAAAATTGTGCAACTTCACCCCCACATTCACTCTCAGCCGATGATTTCCACAATCCATTAAAATTCGACTGTCGATCTTCGCAGTGTGATATAAGTGCCCAAAGTTAAGATGAGGTCACATCTCTTAGTCATATGTAGAGAAGATATAGTGAATTTCATGTAATTCATGTCCGTCGATCTGAGCGGGGGACATGTGTCAGATGATCCCCGTATCTGGATATTTCTTACTCTGTAAGGGAGAAAGAAGTGATGAGTAAATAATTCTTGAAGACCCAAAGTCCATATGGAGTGTTGATCGAAATGGATGCCTATCGACAGATCTGACACTCCAGAAGGTTTGTGGTGTTATGCATTTCAGAACGCCCGAAGCCCAGAGTCCCGAAGTAAATCCTAGCCATCTAAATCAAAAGGACACGCAACACCAAATCTCTCACTTCAGAAGAAATATAAATGTGTGAAGCGAGAACTCCTAAAGCCTGGAGTTCTGAAGTAAATCTTCGTTGTTGAAATCAAAAGGACATGCAATAGGAGATCCTCCACTTTGGGGACTTAGCATTTTAGATATTTGCACCTTGGAACGCATGAAGCCTAGAGTCCCGAAGTAATTCTTCGTCGTTGAAATCAAAAGGACACACGACACCAAATCTCTCACTTCGGGGAAAACCAATTTGGAAGAACGATGGATGTGTGAAGCGATAAATCTCAAAGCCTGGAGTTCTGAAGTAAATTTCCGTCATTAAAATCAAAAGGACATGTGGCAGAAGATCCTGTACTTTGGAGACTTAGCACTCCAGATATTTTTTGCTCCATTTTCTTTCTATTTAGCTCCTTCCATGTTATATTTGGTCCTTTTCTTAGTTTATCCAGCTTCTAAACTGATTTATTGTTCCACTAGATTCTGAAATCTGATCCATCAAGTTTTCTTGCAAGTTTTCGCAGTGCAAAAAAAATTAGCTTTCCTGTAACAAGAGAAATCTATAAGTTCTTCACTAAATAAAAATTGTTGATTGCAATTCAAATCGTTAACTTTAGCCAATCATACATATCGTTAATAATTCGACGTTCGTTAGTGTTGGACAAAATTAGGGTATAAAACTCTCTAAGGTCAAATTCATGAAGAAGTTAATCTCCTATTACTCACTTTTATGTTTTATTTTATCATGCTTTAAACCTTGAATTAGCCTTAAGTACTTCAGTGTTTCAGTGTTTGAGATTTTCATTGTTTATACTTTTTGGAATACCCAAAGCGCGAATCTCCGAAGAGAACGTTAGAGATTTTCTTTAAAACTCAAGCAACTTCTATAGTTCAGAGATCATTAAGACTGTTTGATAAAATTAGAGTAGCTAATTGACGATGGATATCATAAGCGCCTTTTCAACAAGTGATGGATTTATCTTTAAATTTAAAAGGAGAATATATAAGTTTGTTTTTATTTTTTGGGTGAAAAATTTATTTCTAAGAGGCAAAAATTAAACGTGTTCCAACAACAACCAACCCAAAAAATCCGCAATCCCCCCTTTGGCATTGATGGCAACACTCTGATGGAATAATGAAGTCATATCACTCATGTTCCCCATGTGATCATTTCTCCCCCTACAACCATGCCTCTATCCTCTTTATTCAATCATTTACCTTTGCATCTGATAAATCTCTCCCCCTTTGTCATCAATGGAAAAGGTGTCTTTCCATCTGGGGTTGCTCCCCCTAACTGAACTCTTCCTGAAACTGATCACCCAACCTGAACTGTCCTTTTTATGGTGATTTCTCATGTAAATATAAGACATATAAGATAAGCATTCAAAAGCATTCATTTTGGAGTAGAAATTCCTCTGAGTCTCTGGAGAAAATACTCAAAGGCTTCCCTTGGAAGCAGTTTTATAAATATGTATGCCACTTGTTCTTTCTCGCCCACATATTCAACTCTAATGTTCTTCTCTACAACCTATTCTTATAGAAAGTGATACTTTATTGGAATGTGCTTCATCTTGGAGTGCATCAACGAGTTCTTTGAGATACTAATGGTGCTTGTATTATCACAATAGATTGGAATGGGATCATCATACTCAACCTACATATCTATCAAAGCTTGTTTCATCCATAGAACCTGAGTAAAACATCATGCTACTGCAATATACTCTTCTTCGACTATAGATAAATTTACTTATGATTGTTTGTTTCTTAGCCAAGATACTAAAAACACGCCCAAGTAGAACGTTTCTCCACTGGGGCTTCGTTGTTCATCAATGCAACCTGCCCAATCTGCATCTGTGTAGGCAATAAGTGATAGATCCTTTCCTTTTGGATACCATAATCCAAACTCTTTTATTCCTTTGAGATACATGAAAATCATCTTCATTACTAATACATGTTATTCCTTTGGTTCTTCTTGAAATTGTGCCACCTGTCCAACTGCCTGCATTACATCTGGTCTGGATATTGTCACATATAGTAATATACCAATCATTGACCTATATTTCCTCTGGTCCATAGACTCTGAATCATCATATTTTCTAAACTTGCAACTAGTTTTCATAGGAGTGGTAATTGGTTTGCAATCTTCCATTCTAAACCTCTTTAGCATTTCTATGATATACTTAGTTTGAGAAATAAAAATTCCTTGGTTTATTTGACGTATCTGAAGACCCAGAAAGAAGGATAGTTCTCTAAGTAATGATATTTCAAATTCATTCTGCATATCCTTTTCAAATTTCTGGATTAACTTGTCATTAGTACTTCCAAAAATAATATCATCAATATAACTTCAATTTATAAAATTCCATCTTGAGTTACCTTGATGTAGAGGTTGTTGTCTGCACTTCCTTTTCTAAAACCTACCTGTTGTAGATATTTTTCTAGTCTAGAGTACCATGCTCTAGGAACTAGTTGTTCAATGTAGACTTCTTCTTCAAGTTCCGCGTTCAAAAAATCTGATTTCATGTCCATATTTGTCGATACTATTCAAGACTCTGCTACACAATTTTCGATAATTTTTACTCATATGTCACTGTACTATGATGAAGTACTACTACAACTGATTAATCTATCATATTTTACTTCTGCTAACTGAATGCATTGAATCTGTCTACTCAAATTATGCAATTTTCTTGAACGATGGTTCTCTGCTCTGTCTCAGCTACCACATAGACTCCCCATGTCTATTATTCATATTATATGGGAGTCTCTAAGTCAGATGGATCAGAACAATTCCTTCTCTAAAGTGTATTCATCATCATCTTCATTAGTAGATTCATCATCTCTCTGAGCTCTGAGTTATTTCTTTCTATCCGTGGATTCATCTTTCACTACAGCACCTGAAAGTACAATCTATTGAATCTATTCCTTATTTACTCGTCCTTATTTTCTTTCATCTATTTCCCAAATCTTTCTGTATCTGACATCTTTCTCTATAGAATTTTATTCATCTCATTTTATTGCCAATCTTGAGATCTATGGGACCTGGTCTTTGTTCACTTATTCTTTGTGTTTTCTTATCCATACTTTCTTATATCTAATATCAGTGTTCTCTTTCATGGAAGTATCGATCATGCTTCTACAATCACTAGATATGTGTCCATAGTTATGATATTTGTAACATTCAATGTTACGTGGGGTCACATAGGCACTTCTTTCTTGAACATTTCTTTTATAATCCCTACAATCTGCAACCTTATGTCCAAAATTAGCACAATAAAAGCAATGACCATAAAATAAATTTGCATACCTTGGAGTGAATGATCTTCTTTGTCGTGTAGTCCTTCTGAATTTCTTCCTTGACTGATCATGATCATGATTGAAGTATATTTGTGGATTTAACATGGATGATCTTCTTGAATATGTATCTTCAATGGTTTTCTTAGATTTTGGTTGACCATGATTCCTTCCTTTGAGTACTTCATCATAACTCTTTCGATTTTCTTCGTTCTTATTTTCTAGCAACCTAGCATTCTTCTCTTCATTCTCTATAACGGATGTGGATGTTTTTGTCTCTTCAACGCTCTTGTTGAGCTTGACGATTTTACTTCTCAATGTGACAACTTCTTCTTCAATTTTCTCAACTTCTTATTCTTTAATCATTATTTGAGACTTCATGACTTCCTTTGTTCTTTTCGCTTCTTCAAGCTGAATTTTTAATGTGATTATTTATTTTTCAAATCCTTTCTCTTCTTGACCAAACTATGACTCAAGATGGTTTAGATTTCTAGTTATTTCCTTAAGATGATCTGTCAATATATTCTCTCTCATTTCTTCTTTTTCCTTCTGTGCTGCTATGTTGGCTTCCAAATACTGCTTTTGATATTCAATATTTTCTTCTATCTTTCTGGCTTCTTCTAGCTGAGTTCTTAACTTCTCGATGACATGTTGGGCTTCTTCAAAAATGTGAACACTTTCCTTTTGTTTCATCAATTCTTTCTTGAGTGACTTGTTTTCTTCTCTTAGTTCATCTAAATCACTAATCAATTCCGATTCATAATTGTCTTCCTTTTCAGTTAGTTGTCCTGTCTCATTTCCTTCATGGAATTCTATTTCAAGATGTCTGTGTTTTTCACAATTAAAGAAAAACAACATACCTCTGGTGATTATGTACTCTTCATCTTCTAAATCTATTTGACATGGTGAACATATTTCTTCTTGATCCGTACCTACATCTTCCTTGGAATTTTCTGAATTTGTGATGGGTGAAGAATATATATCATGTAACTTATCCAAAAGTTCTTTGGCTAATGAAAATTTACCAACCTTTTCTCTTACTGGATTAGGTAATCGTTCCTTTATGAAATCCATTGCTATTTTGTTATTATTCTTCAATTCCTTCTTGGCTGCAGTCTTTTCCCTTTTTGAACTATCGTATCTTGTAACGAATGATAGCAAAATATAATACCCATGTGCCTATAAAAACACTTTCGTCCTTCCACTCCACATATCATACTTTAAACCATTCTGAACATTGAACCATGGTACTCCATTCTCAAAATAATCCATGATCTCCATTCAGTGGTTAAATTGTTTCTTGAAGGAGCCTGCTCTGAAACCAATTGTTGGATTACTGAGAGGGGGGGTGAATTAGTAATAGATAAATAATCCTTTTTAACCACAAAATGCAAGTGTTATATCAATGTATCATTATCATCCAATAATTTCATATTAAATAAACAATTAGAAAATGAGCACTCATACACATACATAGTACACCAATGCTTTTATGTGGAAACCCGAAGAGGGAGAAAACCATAGAATGTTTTTTTCTTATATGTATTTAAGAATTACATTCATTGGAAGCACCAACTTCCTTTGTTTTCTAGCTACAACTAGAAGGAGGCTCCAACCCCCTAGTTTCTCAAGCTACAACCTGAAGGAAGCTCCAACTCCCCAATTCTCTAGCTACAACCAGAAGGAGTCTACAACCCCCTATTTTCTCAGGTTACAACCTGAGTAAATCTCCAACTCCCCAATTCTCTGGATACAACAAGAAGGAGGCTAAAACCGCCTATGTTCTCCAGCTACAACCAGAAGGTGGATGCAACTACCTGTCGTTGTCCCATCAAACCGCCCTGACGTAGAAGTAGAATGATGGAACCACTGTCACAGTATCATTGTTAGACATACCATTGTAACAACCTATATGAGTTACCTGCATTGAATCAACCTGTAAAAACCTATACCAAACAACCTGTAATCAACCTGTACCATAAGCAAGTGCATCAACCATGCACCAACCTGTACCTCAACCTGTACCATCAAAGAGTGCATCAACCATGCAAAAAATATGTACCAATCATTCATCAAATACACATAAACTATGACTCATCAATATGTACCAACATCATCAACTATATACCTCATGTATGTGCCAACTCATCAACTACTTGTATCAACCATGTACCCAACATGTACCTCAACCAAAATCCCTCATCAATTTCTTCATCCAAATCTTATTTGTAACTCTATAATAGACCTAGTGTATATGATCACATACATGCAAACCTTCCTTAACTTTAACAACAAGATACTAGCATTTTCATCAAACTTCACTTTAGTCTCACATGACTAATTTTGGATTAGTCAACAACCCTAACTTGAAATAAACATAACTATGTACCTGTAATGAATAAAGATCTAAAACGGGTACAAAATGTTCTCTAGTTTCTTTAATGCAATTCCTCCAAGTTTCACTACTTGGAACCTCTCAGAAAAGGAGTTATAGCAAAAATGACATACCTTGTTAAATTATGGATTATTCTAGAGAGAGAACTTGTAGAGTGTGTCGCGCATGGAATATGTGTTGTATGGATCTGAAAATGATACATAGAATAATAAATATTGTACTCTAACCAATACATTTGGTCTTACTGAATTTGGATCTGTTATGAAAAATTTATGACGTTTTTACCTGAAACACCTGTTTTAGACTAGTTTGAGGACTAGCCACAAACCCTATTTTCCACAGAGTGTAACTCCAAACATACAACGACCAAAAAGATGAAAGTTTTATCACGAATACTTGGATATGTTTTCTAAATCCAATTTCAAGGTCTGAATCATTCTATAAAAAACGTTATTACGAAAATGGTGAGATGACATGTAAATAACATACCTTAGAAAGCATCATCAAAAGAATTTATCCTCCCTTGAATTTCGATCTTCTTTACTTCACCTTCCCTTTGAAATTAGGCTTAGATATCCTTTGGTTACCTAAGTCACTTGTAAATATTAAATATGGTCAAGTGCTATTAAAATGAGAGAGCCTTGCCTCTTATTTATACTTTCATGTAGCTTCCCTAAAGGGTTACCTTTTAACCATCTTAACCCACTTTCCTTATTTTAGGATTAACCCACTTCTAACCACTTGTCCACTTAGTAATTTCTCCATTAAATTTATTATTTAAATAATTGATTTTGTATCCACTTTTACTTATAATACACTCATCACTTCACTTTATTAGTTACCTTCTAAAATCTCTTAAACCACTTTCCTTATTTTAGGGCTAACACACTTCTAACCACTTGTCCACTTAATAATTTCTCCATTAAATTTATTATTTAAAATATTTATTTTGTATCCTCTTTTACTTATAGTACACTGACCACTTCACTCTATTATTTAAATAATTTCTTCTTTGCAAACACTTTGACTAATTTGACCTTTTGGGGCTTCTAGATGACTCATGAGGGTTATCCAACTTCACATGGCCATAACTCTCTAACCGTGAGGAGTTATGTGACGTTCCACATGTTATAAACCTATGTTTCATAGGATCACTTGGTGATTATGATCTTTTATTCTAGTTACATTATGTTGTAAATAATATTTTATTCTACAAATGATTTAGAAAAGAAAAGGAAAAAGAAAGAAAAGAAAAGAAAATAAAAAAGAAAGAAAGAAAAAAAAAGAAAAGAAAAGATATAAAAAATGAAAGAGGGTATAAAAAGAGAAAATGAAAAAAACCCATGAAATAAATTTGGCTTGATTCATAATGTCTAACCATGATCAAGCTCTTTCAATTTTTGCATATAGGATAGCGAATAAATTTGGCTAAACAGTCTAATCTTAGCCAAATTAGATAGTGAATAAGTTTGATCATATAGTCTAAGCTTGGTCAAATGTCTTAGAGTAGAGTAATTATTGATCCAACAATTTAAACTGGGTCAATTTGATAGGAAATTAGACTAGGATATAGGATTAGCTTGTTTCATTTCAATAAAAATGATGAAAGGTTGATTAAACTCCTTTGATTTGAGTTAATTTGGTTTATTTTTTACCCCTTGGTGACAAAATTAAGGAAGGGGGGTAATGAAAAACTCATAAAGGTTTTTATCTTAAGTTTCGTGCTAATATGTCAGTTTTGGCGCTTTATGGTAAAGATAGCACTAATCTCAATGGTTCATCATAGAATGCTCAAATCTACGGTCAACATCCAATTTCGAACCCCCCCAACCATTCTTCCTTTAACAGTGGGGGGGGAGGGGTCCGATTTGGTGGTTTTCTAAGCGCGGGCCCCTCATAACATGACAACTTTTTGTTAACTTGGNNNCCCCCCCTCCTAGTAAACTGCCAAACCACTTTTTCATACCACTCCACTCACCTGTCACCCGTCACATCTCCATCCACCCATTGGCCACTCATTACCCTCCACATCACCACAATCCACCTGTTATCCAATCAATGTCAATGGCAATGACCATTACCCTGCTGACTCACCATCCTCTCCATAACAGACACCTTGTTCAACCATTTAATCCTGGTTTTCACCATTCTCGCACTGTTCATCGTTCCATACACAGTCAATGCCACCATTTCCCATTCTCAATACAATATCCATCAAAAATCTCAATCCACAACCACCATTAAATCCTGGTGAACACAGTTAACATATTTTCAATTTGTAGGTATCAGTTGATTATGGCGCCCAAATCCAAATCCTCTGAGACTATATAAAACCCTTTCCTCCCTCCTCCCGTCGATGTGGATCTTTTTCCCTTGGTCAAAAAATACTATCTAATTGCAAAGCCGAAGATTGAATTCGACTTCTTCGAATTACACTTCTTGCTCAAAGATGTTTTTCTTGACCATAGCAACGAGATCGAGCTCTGGGAATCCAATCTCCCACTGTACCATGTTCCCTAGACTTACCATTTCCCTGAGTTCACTCTAAAATGCCAAGCACACTATCTCCCTAGCCAAAGGGCCATCGTTTCATCATCTGGTGAAACTCTTTTCAGCATCACCCCTGAGGTGATAAACTAGATATTTCAGATACCCAAAGTTGACTCCCTTCCCCTTTTTCCATTGAAATCCTGACTAAGTTATACCATAAATTATCCTTCCCATAGAGAGCTCAGATATTTGAAATCTTCCTACCTGAAAACTCCCAATTACCAAAAAACAATCCCCCATATCACTCCTCCATTTTCTTAGTTATAGGTAACCAGATCATCTCATCCCTTTGTTGCCTCCTAGGATACTATTCTGATGAATGGGTAGATGAACCCATTCTGGGTTTTCTATCTATTTTCTCTACTGAGGAAAAGGCTACTACACAGTTTGACTATAGTCATTTTCTAGCTGACAACATCCATGTAGAAATGTTCAAATTTTCTACAGAAGGTATGTTTAGGTATTATTGAATATTGGTGTACCTGTTCCTATTTTTCCATGTAGACAAGTTCTCCTTCTCCCAGCAAAAGTTGGACCAAGATGGTACTCCTAAACATGTGACCTCCTGGACATCCATAGAGAGGAATAAGTCAGTCGAGTTCAACTTCAAACAATTCATAGATCAATTCTACCATCTAGTGGTATGCATTCTCAATGGAATAACATAATCAAGGATAAATGAGGAAATTCAGATAATTCTACACTTGTCAGACCTAGCTAAAATAGGGGACTGATACCTCTATTAGGATCATACAGAAATCAGGATCTACGGATGTGAATTACCCCCTTACAAGTTGCCAAAGTATTTTCCTATTGGGATATTCTCTCTGGAATATATCAGGCAGATGATATTCACTTTGTAGCTTTCAAGCAGAAACAATAGCTCAGGATCATAGGTCAGGTAGGTTCTTTCATATGCAACAATAGAGGTGCAGGGGAAGAAGCCAATAAGCTATTAAAGGAAATGAATTTCAGTCAAAGTTTCCCCTGGCACTATGACCCCTGTGGCATCATTGCAGAAACCAGGTTAAAGAACAATATTTCTCCCTATGCTCATGTGCCTAAACTTGAAGTTGAGAAATTCATGAACCAGACAGAGTGGGAGGAAAACACTTGGCTAGACACTGAACAATAGATTTCTCCTACCAACACTCCACAAGTAGTAGCAGATAAGCGAACTAGGAAATAAGTATCTCCCTCAATCACATAAGTCTCAGCTGAAGAATTCCAAGTCTATAGGAAGAGGCCCAAGACCAGCCATACACCTTATAGATCTAGAGAAGAAGAAACTCAGTCTACCAAAGTTATGGAAGGACCACATTCATCACTCTTATGAGGTATCCAGAAAATGATGTCCACTTCCTCATCAAAGAAACATACTGATACCAAATTGTCAACTAAGACCTCACAGGAGCCTGCATGACTTAATATTTTTGAGAAATATAACATGATCAAGAAGAAGGATGAGATGTTGACCAACAACATCTATGCATAGTTCTGGAAAAAGAGACCCACAACACAACACATGCTACTTTCTTCCTTTGACACAGAAAAAGGAAGGATTCCCATGACATTCTTGCAGGCACATGTGCCTCACCCCAAGGAAATTTTTGATTACAAGAGGTCAACGTTTGAGTTTGATATAAAAGAGGTGCATCCAGATGATCAGATGGATATCCACAGACAGACTGGAGAGATGATTTTCTCCACCCTGGAAAATACTTCCATGACTGATGCAAAGTTGCAGGTGTCCTTAAACAATGTCCAGTCTTAGTTGTAGTTGGAGAAGATATCTTCCCTATCAAAAGATAACAAGATTAAATCTCTGGAGGAGCTGGTACTCAAGATTGGATACAATCCATAAAATGTTAAAGCAGTTGAGGAGCTACTAAAGAAGAAGAAATTTGATATAACATCCTTAGGGAAACAATTGAAGATCCATAAGAAAAAGAAATGGCTGAGACTAAAGGCCAAAAGGAGGAAATGATGAAACTAATCATGGAGCGAAATGCACAAATTAAGGAGATGGAGGTTGAGCTGGAGAATTTAGTCAAAGAGAAGGAACATAATGTGCAAATGGAGGTCATCCCACTGAATGCATCTCCCCTCACATGAATTAGTACAAAAATAACAATAACATCCACAACAACAAAACTTCCATTAGCCACTCCAATGACAACCCTAGATGCATCAGAAAAATTTGCAAAGTCAATGGAAGATATGACCCTGCAAGGAGAAGAAATCAAAAGAATGCAAGATGAGATCAATAACCTACAGAAGTTGAAATCCACATTTCAGGCTAGCTACAACACTGATATGCACAAATCAAAGAGGCTCAAGAAAGAACTGCATCAACTACAGAAGGAGACTATCATGTCTAAGACACTGTCAAAATCCAAAGAAAACATCTGGACAAACATCATGAAGTCCATGATAGAGATATGGCCCCTTATACAAATGGTGTTTGAACAACATGAGCTGGTGCAGAGAGCTAGACAAACCATTGATAGGATAAGGGGAGAATTGGGGGAAATGCCCATAGAGGCCACATAAATCATTAGGTTCCTGAATTCCAAAACCAAAGAAGAGTCGGAAGCATTGCAAATTGAGGATAGGACAAAAACAATCTTGTAGGGAAAGAAGGTTTTGACCAAGAAGGGATTAATGTTGCAACTTGAGGAGAAATCTCAAACAATGGATATTGGAGTTCATAGGTTTTTCATCAAGTTTGACTCACTGCAAAAGAAGGGTCTTCCAGGTTTGCTAGTGATCAATGATAAAATGATTACTCTATCAGACTACAAACAAAAGATACTCACATTGGCTAAATATGGTTCCAAGTTTGCAGGCATACAAGGGAGCATCACTGGTAAGGATTTCTTGGAAACTCTACAGTTGGACCTGAGCATCCAACATGAAATCAAGTACATCTTCATAACAAAGACAACCTTTTCCAAGTACACAGAGATGGATGAAACATACAAAAGGCTACTCAAAGTCTCCATCCCTAGTCAAAAGAGATGGGAATACCTATGCACTTTGATTGAGTAGAGATGATGAAGATGTCCAAGTCAGTAGGAAGACAATCAAAGTCAAGTTGATGAATCACCAACAACTTTCCCCAGAATCAACACCAAGGATTCAAGAAGATCATTAGGATTCCTATTATTTTGTAATATGTAATCTAGTTAGTTAGATTTTCTTTCCACAATATCCTGATCATTAATGACATGATTAGATGTAATGTTTTTATAAATAATTCATACTTCGAAGTATTGAGGGTTGATTTTTGCGCCCAGGAAGCTATCTCTATAATCTTTTTGAGAAGATTGACCAGTAATAAAAAGATTCATTCACATTATTCTTGTGTTTGGATTTTGGTGATGCTATTCTTTCTCTATTAATGTTCATCTTACTCCATTTTCATTTTTTTTTCTAATTCTAATTGTTAAAAGGAAGTTAAAGAACAAAATTTTCCTCGTGTGCTCTATTTCTGGCCTTTTATCAATCTACATGTTATTCTTCTGATTTTAAGTTAAGAAATTCTTGATTTCTTCTTTACTTAATTGGATCTCTCACTTGTTCTATCTTTTCACCACATTTAATTCTAAATCGATCCAACATCTTTACTATCTCGCCCTGTCAAGAAACTTTTAAAAAGTTATAATATGATATTAACCTTTAACACAGACCCCATAGCACAATGGATGTTTAATGAAATACTTTCAACCATATTTTTAAAACAAAACAAACATACTCAGATTCACATAACTAGCCTAAGATCTTAAAACTCAAACATATCCAAATCATACAGAGAAATCCCTCTCTAGAACTGGCAGGGCTAGATCCCAGTTTCAAAAGCGGTTTTGGTAAGTTACCTCTGTTAATTTATTCTGCCCCTAACAACCTATGGGAATTACATTGTACTAACACCACATACCACCGTAAATGTCATGACATGTACTATCCATATAGAATAGTATTACCTTCAAATATATTAAAACTCATAACATTATACATCAAACAAACTTGGGTCCATTACACAAACTTTTGTGCTACCAGAATTCACTACCAAACTTTCTTCAAGGGTTGACATCAATGAAAACCAACCCAAATAATCAACATTGGTTCCACCTGAAAATCCCCTTCGCGCTCCACCTGGATCAAATTCCAATCAATTATGTGGTTAGGGCCAGGCACATATTTCTTTAATAATGACACGTGAAATACATTATGCACTCTCACGAATGCATATAATGCTAGAATGTATGAAAATGGTGCTATCTTTTCTAATATTTCAAAAGGCCCAAACTATCACGCTTCCAACTTTGGGAAACTTCCTAATCTTAGCGAACTTTTTTTCGCCTTCAGTTTTAAGAACACATGTTCTCCCACTTTAAAATATCTAAACACTTTATTCATTTTTTCATAACGTTTCTGCCTATCTTGGGAAGCCTTTAAATTATGCTTTATTCTTGCCATTTTCTCTTCCATTTCCTTTAACAAATATGGCCCAAAAATGGCTATGTTTTGTAGGTTATCCCAAATCACTGGTGTGTTACATGTTTTTCCATACAATGCTTCAAAAAGACTCATTTTTAGTGAGGTGTAACATATTCGACCCCCTAAGTACCTTCTAAGAGATGGGGTATCAAAATTGTTTTTCTTCTTCTAACAACCTTACTATATTCACAGACTCGCGAGTGGTGGTCATGAGGACTCACAGATTTACAGACTCATGAATACATATTTCTTCCCTTCATAAGTCTGTCTGAAAAGTCTCAACACTTAGCCACTTTTTCAATCTAAGCAGACTCACAAATGTACAACTCTATACCGCCTCTTCATAAGTCCTTCTAAATTTCAAAAGTTAGTCATTTTTCCATCTACATAGGCTCGTGGACTCACGGACTCGCAAACTCATGAATGCATAATTTTTCCCTTCATAAGTCCCTCCGAAAAATTTCAACACTTAGCCACTTTTCCATCTATGTGGACTCGCAAAATCATGGACATACAAATTTGTACCTCCTCTTCATAAGTCCTTCTGAAAGTCTCAACACTTAGATTAATTTGGAATCATGTTGGGTTCATGGATTGACAAAATCTTTCATCTCACCTTCCCATCTCCATGAACTTATCATGCTCATAAGTCCATTGTCTACACGTTACACATGTGGACCTAACCAACACTGTCTCTTGGCTTGACACGTGGAACTAAAACCATGTCACCCTTTGTTTACCCAAGGACCATAACACCATGCCATGTTGCACCATGGTTACCCTCCACGTGGACCCTCAATGTGAATTGATGTGAGATACACTTCATCATTGATTCCTAACATGACCTTCTAGGTTAGGACAACTATTTTCCACATATTGGGTGGGTGACGTTAGCCCGATATATCCTACGATGGAGAAGGTTTTCTCAGAGTCTTTTCATCGGAGTCCCATATCCAATGCTATTCTAATGTCCTTAAATTATTTTGTATCTAGTATTTAATTATGTGAGTTTTTCTTTGTGGCTTACCTAGGATCTTTAGGACCATCTTGAGGCTGTAAAACCCACCCCAATTGCTAATATATTTTCAACACGATCTGAGGATGAGAAAATTTGCACCCAACGCACTATCTGTAGTTGTTCAAGGCCTTTCCATCCTAAAATACTAAATTTGTACTCTCTTATGATATTCCATAACTCAATTCTGCTTGAAACAAGATGGGTAATTACCCACTTATCATATGTACAATTATTTGTTCTACATAGAGAATTGAAGATATAAACAAAGTCATTAATACACATTTTTAGGGTATTACATCTAAAACACTCTATCAATGAACCATCCTCATCACCAATATGCTCAAGGTAATCACAATTATGGAACCCATGATTGAATTACTTATTTGAATCACATATACAATTGTTATGGGGAAAAAACACTTAAACAATGTTAAGAATAATGATTATTTATGACCAGAATTCATAGTAATTTGCATACTAGTATTCAACACAGGACTTCATATATTATCAATCAACAACAATTAACCAAGCACATAACGAACACTTATCTGGAACAATTGAACCACCAAATGCATGCAGACCTCTGACTTTCCACCCAACCTTAGACATTGTTCCTCACAAGCTAAGTGTTCAATTTACATGCAGCAGCGAGAGCCATTCTCCTGGAGGATGGCTAAGACCCTAGACAAGATCTAGGGCCCCCAGTGCACTCCTGGGGTATGTGGTCTAGGACCAAATTGA
>SNQJ01S0033368.1:80838-110411 GCA_010110895.2 Picea sitchensis | reverse complement strand
TTGTGGGCTTTGTAAAACCCCTTTACCCTTGTTGTGGGCTTTTGTTATATTTTTGGGGTTAAACTTTAAAGATTAATAATCACATGTTTAAATTCAAAATTTAAACATGTGACTAATATTGATTTTTTAATTAACCCCTAAACACTAACCTAGCCCTAACCTTTTACTATATAATGGACCCTCCCCTCTACTCCAATTTACATTCTTTCTTCTACTTGTAGCGTGGAGTCTCCTAGAGTGTGCGGCCTCAGTCCTTGCTGTTGCAGACCTGTGATATGGTGCGGCCTACCTTGTGGAACAGTCCCTTTGCCTTTTGAGTTGCGGCCTTGGTCAGTGGAGCTTGTCATTGTTGTTACTGTGACTGTCGTGGGGTATTTTATAAGGAGGTCGTGACCCTAACCTGCTGTGTAGAGGCTGCATCCCTTTTCCATGTTGTTGTATTGTTTGTTGAAGAGTGCCGCTTGATGTTTGTTGTGAGTGTCGCATGGTATACTGAGCAGTGTGAACCGCATCCTAGCATTTGCTGCTGTGTGTTTTTCTGGAGGGTGCCGCATCCTTTCCCAGTTAGTTGCAGCTTGTACCAGCTTCTTCGTTTGGGGTTTTATAGCTCACTGTTGTGGCTAGGACTTACACTCAGTCTAGTTAAACCAGATCTGAAAGTCTCCTTGGATAAGGTTTGATTTTTGAGGGCTTGAAACTGTGATGATTATCCCCTTAACCTATTTGACTTGGTGGCAAGAAAACTCCTTCTTTCATTGGCATAAAAGATCTTGTGTAGATCCATGAACTGAACCTTTAACTGAGCATAAATTTCAGGACCTTTTCTACTGTGGTTATTGAGCTGTCTTCAGGGGTAGGTTATTGTACCAGGTATGATTCCTACTTTCTTCTACTTTGGTTTAGATCTGATCTGATTATATAATTATGGAGTTAGCTTTGTGTGGATCTATGAGATGTGCTCATTGTAATTTTTTTATGATAAGTTTCAGATCTGATTTTTTCTGAAGTCATATACATCTGTGTGTTAAAGATCTGAGTTATATAGACCTATTGTATTTAGATAGATGTTGTCTTAGATCTGAGCTAACTTACATATGAATTTTGTGTTGTGTCTTTAAGCTGACACTAACTGTTCTAGATCTATCCTACTATATGTTGTTGCAGACCTGAGTTGAGTGTTCAGTTCTATAGTTATAGTGTTTAGACCTGTCTCTTAGATCTGAGTTTAATATGTGATCAGAGATTCTCTATTAAATAGCTGCAGTTTGCTTTACTTGTGGTCTATCCATGATTGACTTACAGATCTAATTTGTCTTTTTTATTAGAAAAATTAAAAAGAGACTAACATTCTTCTTTTTACCCTAAAATCTAACACTAAGAACATGTCACCCCCGAGCTGGGCTTGAACTCCACTTGGTCGAGGATAATATATCCTAGGAGGTCTCTCAGCAAAAATATTATCTTAATATAGGTTCCAAGTTCCACAAACTCTACTTTCTCCACATGCTTGTCCCACCTAGGAAGTGATCACCCTATGTCTTCCCCCTTCCCTTCTAGGCTTCAACAACAAGTCAGAAAGGACTAATCAGAGTTTTGTGACAACAACTTGGTGTCCTTGGGAATCAAATTCGTTGCAATTATCTCACTTGGAGAGAATTCACACGAGCCTGAAAACCTACTTATTTAGCTTAGAAATTCTCTCACCTAGAGATAATTTACATGGGCCTAACAACTCGCCTCTTCTTCTTCTCCCAACAATTCCCTTTCAATGCTCTTTAATGGAATAGCAAATCTTTCTCCACACATTCCATAACCCCCCACCATATAGTACTTGACATCCCTCATTTTTTCCATTTTCTCACCAAGATTTATCGATCCCATTATACTTGCATGAAAACAGAATGACACTTGTCACTCCATGGAATTATATTAACTCACTTGGTAATTTGTTTCCTCCCTCTTTGGACTTAGGGTAACACAATATACACGTGTCCATAAAATAGATTATTAAGAAAATATTATTAGAATATTCTCTTTTGTTTAAGCCTCTTTAGGTTTAGCCCATTTTGGCTAAGATTCTTTGCCTCCTGTCCCACTCAATTGGAGTTCAACCCCCTGACTATTCTTGTCAGGATGGTCTGCATGTAGTCATGTTTTCTTTCATTAATTTCCAAATGAAAATATACAATACTAAACAATCTCATTGGCCAAAAGAGGTTCCTGGATCACCATCCTATACACATACTTGTAATTAAATTTCATCTGGTGTTCGTCCCAGGGATATTACATTCACCTCCCTCTTATTTATGCATTGTCCTCAGTGCATCATATACATATGTACAAAAAAAAATTCAAAAAATTACAAAAAGATGTGGATATTCTACCCGCATAACATCTTCATGTTCCCAGGTTGCTTTCTTAGGTCCGTACTAGGTCCATTGGACCTTTACCAGATTTATGACTTGATTCCGGAGTTTTTTTTTTCTTTCTAGTACAAAATGCATATTGGTTGTACCTAGAATTTTTCCTTTGGCTCTACCTGAATCACATTCCAATCAATGACATGATTAATATCATGTACATATTTTTTGAGTAAGGATACATGAAAAAAATTATGAATTCTCATGAAGGCTGGTAATGCAAGCATATAAGCTACAAGACCAATCCTCTCCAAAACTATGAATGGTCCACAATATCTTGCTGATAATTTTCAACATCTTCCCAATCTTAGGGAACTTCGTCTTGATTTTACTTTAAAAAATACATGGTCACCTACTGAAAATTCTCTAGGAGTTTTATGCTTATCAACATCACTTGATCCTCCACATCTTAGAGAAAATATGGTCCAATTATTGTTCTACCAACTGGATTGACCCAACTTATTGGCGTATTACATTTCCTTCCATAGAGTGCTTCAAATGGACTCATATTTATAGATGTTTGGTATCCATTATTATAAGAAAATTTGACCAAATGTAGGTAATCCTTCCAACTTGAGGGTTTATCCATGGCATACATTCTCAGCATGTCTTCTATTATCCGGTTGACTCTTTCGATTTTTCCATCTGGCTCAAGATGGTAGGTTGTGCTAAAATTTAAATTTGTGCCCAATCCATTGAATAACCCTTTCCAAAAATTTGATGTGAACATGGAATCCCTATTAGATACAATATTATTTGGTATCCCATGAAGTCTAACTACTTCCTTCAAGTAGATATCAACAATGTTGGCTACCTTGTGAATTTCCTTCATAGGAATGAAATGGGCAGCTTTGGTAAGCTTTTCCACAACTACAATAGCTGAATCATGGTGTTTGACAGTCTTGGGAAGTTTAGTAATAAAGTCCATGGTTACCACTTCCCATTTCCACTCCGGAATGGGAAGAGGATGTAGTAAACCAGTTGGGTGTCTATGCTCAACCTTGATTTTTTGACATTCAAGGCATTTGGCAATAGAATCTGCAACCTTTTTTTTCATACCTAGAAATTAATATAGCTTTTTTATAGATGTAATTGTCTTTTGGTATCCTGGGTTTCCAACATAAGGTATATTGTGCATTTCTGATAAGAGTAGATTTTTCAACTCTTGGTTATCTGTCACATATATTATATTCTTGAACATAAGGATTATGTATTTCTTTAGCTCAAAATTCTTAATTTTCTGCTGCAATTTTCCTTATCGTAGCCTTTCTTTCATTTCCTCATATGTCTAATTTGTTTTTGTAGCATCTGAAATATTGATTTTTAAATCATGTTTTAACATGCTGATGATTGTAGCATGTATCTTATGCACTCTTCTACTGAGTGCAACATCCAAATTGTTCTCTTTAACCTTGATGTGCTTAATATCAAAGTCATATTCACTGAGGAGCTCTAACCATGTAATTTTACTGGTGTTCAAGGTTGGATGTCCAAGTAAATATTTCAACCCACTGTGATTTGTTCTCAATTCAAATTTCCTACCCATAAAGTAGTGCCTCCACATTTTTAGAGCATGAACAATGGTCGCTAGCTCTAAATAACGAGTGGAATATAATCTCTTGTTTTCCTTTATCTTTCTTGATTCATATCATACTACATGTCCATTCTAACTAAGGACCCCACCAAGCCCTTGCTTGCATGCATCGATGCATACAATAAAATTTGCATTAGGATCAACAATTTTTAGAATTGGTGCACTTGTTAGTAAAATTTTCAAATGTTGAAAGCTTCTTTCACATTAACGTGTCCATCCAAATTTCACACTTTTCTTCTATAGAGATGTAATTGCGTGTGAAATGTGGGAGGACTCTTCAATGAACCTCCTATAATAACCTGCTAGTCCCATCAAAGACCTCACCTCAGAGGAATTTCTTGGTGTTGGCCATTTTGTGATGGATTTTATCTTCTGACATTCTACTACTATACTTTCTTCTGATATGATAGGGACCAAGTAATGAATCTTTCTCTGGTAGAAATAACAATTACTCAAATTAGCATATAGATGATTTTCTCTCAGTACGTGCAACAACATTCTCAAGTGTTGTTCATTTTCTTATTCAGATTTGGAATAAACAAGGATGTCATCCAAGAAGACAATGACAAACTTTTCCAAGTATTCTCTAAATATACCATTCATTAAACACATGCAAACAACTGGTGTATTTGACAATCCAAATGGTACCACTATAAACTCGTAGTAGTCGTACATTTTTCTAAAATCAGTCTTACTAGTGTCCTCTTCTTTGATCCTCACCTGGTGATATCCAGATCTCAAATCAATCTTGGAAAATAGCTTTTCATATGTTAACTAATCAAATAGGTCATATATCCTTGGCAGAGGATATTTGTTCTTCACATTTAACTTTTTTAGCTTCCTAAAGTCAATGCAAAGCCTCAAGGTGCCATCCTTGTTTTTTACAAACAATGTTGGTGCACCCCAAGGTGACACACTTGGGCGTATATATACCTTCTTCAAAATTTCTTCTGACTGCATTTGTAATTCCTTGAACTCAGGTATGCTCATTCCTTTTGGGTGGTAATCCAAGGATTTATTCAAACACATCTTCAAATTATTTTAGAGCTACATAGTCTTCAATGTTTGGTACCTTGTCCTTAGGATCTTCCTCAATTTGTGAGGCAAACAATTGACTTCATTTTACAAAACTTTACTTTATTTGTAAGGATGAGACTTATCTTATAGTTACAGCTCTTGGAATCCCTTGTACATTCCTTAAGTTCCCTTCCTCATCTAAGAAAGTAGAAGTTTTGTTGTAACAGTCCAAAACTTCATGGTGCTTATCCATCTAGTCCATGCCAATGAGATATCCATAATATCCCAAAGGTATGATATTCAGATCTACTTTGGCACTCAAAGCATTTATTTCCATTGGGCATGCCCTGACCATTTAATTAATATTCCTTTTTGTCCCGGCAACTAGCTGTACCAACCAAGGTTTTTCCAATTTGCTTCTTGGAAGATGAAACATTTCTGCCATTTTAGAATCTATATAACTATGACTAGCTCCTGAATCGATCAAAATAGAAATAAGTTGGTTGTTTATTTTACATTTTACTTCAATCATGTGATATTCAAATTTGGTCTGCTTGTTATCCAAGGATGCATAAATTTTGGGTATGCTCTTTCCCACATCTTCTACTATTTCAGCTTGTTGTACATTGTGAATAACCTTAGGTTTTTCATCTCTAAGAGGAAATTATTTATACATATGGTCTCCATTACAACCCCAATAGTTTATGGGTTGTTGTATTGGTATTTTTCCCATGGTTTCAACTATCCTAGGCTCTGCGGGAACTAGTTGTCTTTGCATATCTTTTCTAAAAAATGGGTTTTGTTTTCCCTTCTTCCTCTACCATCTTGTTTTTGTTTATGTCCTCCCAAGCCTTTTCACAAATTTTATTCCTGTATGTTGATAGTAGAGACATTTAGCTCTTCTTATGGCTTCTTCCAATGTCTTGGGATCATCATAATGCAAATTTTCACTTATGAATGATGGAAGTCCACTTGAATATCTTTGAATATTCACATGTTCATCTTCGATAAAGGGCACATATTTCAATAATTCCAAAAACCTTCTCTCATACTCATCTATAGTCATGCTTCCAAGTTTGAGTTCGAATAACTCTTTCTTTTTCCTATCAAAGTAATGTTTAGTTAAGTATTTATTTCCAAAATATTTCTTAAATGTTTACCAAGTAACATTCTTCTCATCTATGTTTTTCACTTGCACAAAAAGATCCCACCACATTGATTATTTTCGTTTAAGATGATACATTTTTATTCTCCCTTCTGCCTGAGGGGAATAGTTGTGCAACTGAAAGTATTTCCTCATTCCCACCATCCAAGTCCTCAATGTCCTCATCATTTTTCTTCTCACCATCAAAATTAGGAGGCTGGATCTTATTCATTTCTCCCCTTAGCTCATCTTCCCTAGTTCTCCTCTTATGTTCTCTGATAGGGGATGAGCTTGAGTTATTGTGTGGTCTCCTAGCTAAGTGTTTAGGTGAGTGTCAATGATGGATATTATCACCCCTCATCTTAATTCTTTTTCTAAGAGAATCAGGTTCATTTCCCTTGTTATATTTTGACTCTTTATCCATTTTCCTCTCTATCATGTTCATTCTTTGTAACAACTTGATGTTGAAATCATATTTTTTTTCTTTGGTTGTTCTAATTCTTTCATTATCTTCTTTATGAATTTGAACATATATTTTTAGATTCTTGATGGTTTCCATCAAATCCATGCTTTCCTCCTTACTTTTGTCATGCCCATTGGATTTTTTTCTTGCATTACTCATACCAAACCATTTTCATTTGACTTCTTCCTAATGGATGGAAATATTTTGTGCCTCTTCAACATCTTTCATGATGTTGGTATCTATTTCAATCTATATATATTCAAAATTCCTCAAAGTCTGGAATTAGTAGTATTTGTTAGACAAAAGTACTATATAGAAACTTTATACTTACTAACTCTTATTATCATTAATAGTTATGTTCTATAATTGATCTCTGGACCATCTAGACCTAGTTTTGAACTCATTTCTCTGATACCACTTTGTAACATATTTGACCCTCTAAGTACGTTCTAAGGGATGGGGTATCAATTTTTTTTTGCTTCTTCTAACAACCTTACTGTATTCATAGACTTGTGGGTGGTGTTCTTGCAGACTCACAGACTCAAAAATGCATATTTCTTCCCTTCATAAGTCTATAAAAAAAGTCTCAACACTTATCCACATTCTCCATCTACGTGGACTCACGAACGTATAACTCTATACCTCATCTTCATAAGTTCATCTGAAAGTCTCAATAAGTAGTCATTTTTCCATCTATCCGATCTCGTGGACTCATAGACTTGTGGCCTCACAAATTCATACATCTTCCCTTCATAAGTTCGTTTGAAAAATCTCAACACTTAACCACTTTTCCATCTACGCGGACTTGCAAACGTATAATTATTTACCTCCATTTCATAAGTCAGTCTGAAAGTCTCAACACTTATATTAATTTGGAATCATGTCGAATTCACGGGTTGGAAGAATTCTTCATCTCACCTTCCCTTATTGGTGAACCCACAGTTATCCTAAGTCCATTGTCTACATGTTACACATGTGGACTTACCCTACAATGTCTATTTTCTTGACATGTGGCACTTGAACCACGTCACCCTTTGTTTCCCCAAACACTATAACACCATGCCAAGTGGCACCATGGTCACCAACCACGTGGAATGACATGAGATACAAATCATTATTGATTCCTGGTACAACCTTCTAGTTTAGGACAACTGTCTTATGCATATTGGGTGGGTGATGTCATCCCGATATATCCTACGATGGAGAAGGTTTTCTCAGAGTCTTTTCATCATAGTCCCATATCCAATGTCACTCTGAATTTCTTAAATTAGTTTGTATCTAGTATTTAATGATTTGAGTTTTTATTTGAGTCTTACCTAAGACCTTTAGGACCATTTAGTAGTTGTAAAACCAACCCCAATTGTTAATATTTTCTCAACAAGATATGAGGATGAGAGAATTTGTGCCCAACACACTGTCTGTAGTTGTTCAAGGTCTTTTCAGCCTGGAATACCGAATGTGTACTCTCTTATGACTATCCATAACTCAAGTTTTCTTGAAACAAGATGGGTAATTACCCCACTTATCAAATGTACAATTATTAATTCTACATAGACAGTTGAAGATATAAACAAAGTCGTTAATAAACATTTTTACGGTATTACAACTACACCACTCTATTATTGAAGATGCCTCATTGCCAATATTCTCAGGGTAATGGCAATTATGGAACCCATGACGAATTTATCGATTTACATCACATATACAATTTTTATAGGGAAAATCACTTAAACAATGTTACAAATAACAATTATTTATGACCAAAATTCATAGCAATTTGCACACTAGTATTCAACACATGATTTCATATATTCTCAATAAAAAAAAATTAACCAAGTACATAATGAACACTTATCTGGAACAATTGAACCACTAATTGCATGTAGACCTTTTAATTTCCCCCCAACCTTAGACATTGTTCCCCACAAAATGAGAACAGGTCACCCCCGAGCTGGGCTTGAACTCCACTTGTTCAAGGATAATCTATCCCATAAGGTCTCTTAGCAACTACATTAGCTCAATACACATTCCAAGTTCCACAAAATCTACTTTCCCAAGATGCTTGTCCCACCCAGAAAGTGATCCCCCTATGTCTTCCCATTTCCCTTCCATGATTCAACAACAAGTCATACATGAATAATCAAAGTTCTTTGACAAAAACTTGGTGCCTTTGGGAATCAAATTCCCTACAATTATCTCACTTGGAGAGAATGCATATGGTCTTGACAACCTGCTTCTTCAACTTAACAATTCTCTCACTTGGAGAGAATGCACATGGGCCTAAAAACCCACCTCTTCTCCTTCTCCCATCAGTTCCCTTTCAGCGCTCTTCAACCAAATAGTAAATCTTTTTACACACAGTCCATAACTCTCCACCATATCCTACCCGACATCCCCCCTTTTTACCATTTTTGTCGAGATTTATCAATCCCATTATACTTGCATGACAATAGAATGACACTTGTCACTCCATGGAATTCTATCAATCCACTTGGTTATTTTTTTCCTCCCTCTTTGGACTTTTGGTAACACAATATACATGTGTCCATAAATTAGAATCTTAAGAAAATATTATTAAAATACTCTCTTTTGTTTAAGCCTCCTTAGGTTTAACCCTTTTTGGCTAATATTGTTAGCCTCCTTTCCCACTCAAGTGGAGTTTATCCCCCTTACTCTTCTTGTCCATATTGTCTGCATGTAGCGATGTTTTTTTTCATTAATTTCTAAATGAAAATATACAATACTAAGTAGGCTCATTAACCAAAAGAGGTTCCTGGTGCACCATCCTATACACATACTTGTAAGTACATTTCAACTAGGGTTTGGCCCGAAGGTATTGCATGAGAACTAATATCCATTGTTGTAGGAAAATTCAACTAAATGAATATAATCTTCCCACTTTGATGGATGGTCCATCACATATATCTTAAGCATGTCCTCAATTTTTATGTTAGTCCCCTTTGTTTTCCCATATGACTATGTGTTATACACTATACTAATATTTAGATTTGTCCAAAACCCCTTGAACAAACCTTTCCCAAAATTTGAAGTAATCTTTGGATATATGTTTGAAACAATTTCCTTAAGCACCCCATGTAGCCTAGAAACTTCCTTCATGTAGATCTCTGCAATATTTTTTTCCTTTTGTGTAGTGTTTACTGGAATGAAATGTGTTTCCTTAGTTAATTTATCCACCAACACCATGATGGAATCATGATGCTTCACTATTCTGGGAAACTTACTAATAAAATCATCCATGACGACTTCCCACTTCCATTCTAGAATGGGCAATGGATGTAACAAACCTACTAGATACTTATGTTATGTCTTCACTTTCTAGCACTCTAGACACCTGGCTATGTAATTAGCCACTTCCTTTTTCATTCATGATTAAAAGTATTGGCTTCTTACAAATGCAATTGTCTTCTGATATCATGGGTGCCCGAAATATGACACATTAACCATTTCCTTCAACACTACATTTTTCATTTCATTGGAATTCGACACATATACTTTTCCTTTGTACATGAGAATTCCATATTTTTTCATCTCATAAGAATTAAATTTTTGTTGAAAATTACCTTGTTGTAATGTTTCTTTTATTTTTAAATAATGTTGATATGAATTTGTTGTTGCAACAATTTTATATTTTAAATATATTCAATAAATGCTAATGGTTTCAATGTGCACTGCATGAGCTCTCCCATTGAGTGCATCATCTACTTGATTTTCCTTACCCTTTATATTCTTAACTTCAAAGTCATACTCACTAAGAAAATCAAGCCATCTAGTTTCTCTGGCATTTAATGTTAGCTGGCCAAACAAATGATTTATCACACAGTAGTTTGTTCTTAGCTCTCAAATTTCCTCCCCATGAGGTAATGTCTCTGCATATTTAGTGCATGTACAATTGCTTCTAATTCCAAGTCATGTGTAGCATAATTCCTTTCATGCTCTTTTATTTTCCTGGACTCATAACATACCACATGATCCTTTTGAATAATAACTCCACCGAGCCCTTCCTTGCATGCATCATTTCACACAACAAAATATTCATCTGGATCTACAATCTTCAATATTGATGCACTTGTCAATATGACTTTCATTTTCTGAAACCATTCTTCACATTTGGAAGTCCATTCAAATTTCACTCCCTTGTATTGCAAATAAGTGATTGGACTTGCAATATTTTAGAATCCCTTTATAATTTTTTGGTAATAAGCTACAAGATCCATGAATGCGATGACTTATGTGACATTATTTGGCGTTGGCCATACTCTAGTGGCCTCTATCTTCTCGGGGTCAACTTCTATCCCTTCTGTTGAAATTATATGCCCCAAGTAGTGAATCTTCTT
The DNA here is from genome assembly GCA_010110895.2 of Picea sitchensis. Lineage (NCBI taxonomy): Eukaryota > Viridiplantae > Streptophyta > Pinopsida > Pinales > Pinaceae > Picea > Picea sitchensis. Next base: position 99,418 of record SNQJ01S0033368.1, on the reverse strand, counting down.
TTGGTAAAATATTCACTTACTTAGCTTAGCATACAATTTATGTTCTCTTCAAACTTGCAAAAATATTCTTAAATATTGCTCATGTTTCTATTCTAACTTAGAGTAGACGAGTATATCATCTAGGAAAACAGTTACAAACTTGTTGAAGTACCCCTTGAACACTCCATTCATTAGGAACATAAACATTGTTGGGGCATTTGATATTCCAAATGGTACTACCATGAATTGATAATTCTTGTATCTTGTCCTAATTTATTTCTTGATGATGTCTTAATCCTTTATCCTAATCTCAAGTCAATCTTGGAAAATATTCTTGCACCTTTTACCTGATCAAACAAATTATCAATCCTTCGAAAAGGATATGTGTTCTTTACGGTGGCCTTATTTAGTTGTTTGAAATCAATACATAACCTTAAGGTTCTATATTTCTTCTTCACAAAACTAATTGGGGCTCCCCAAGGTGACACACTTGGATGTATATACCCCTTATTTAACAATTCTTCAAGTTGCATCTGTAACTCTTTCAATTCTGGCATTCCCATTCTATAAGGTGTCTTGGACACTAGGGTAGCTCCTGCCACCAAATAAATAGAGAAATCAATGTCTCTTTTTGGTTTAAGTCCTATGATATCCCAAAAAACATCTTCAAAATCCCTCAAGACTGGATGGTATTCAATATTTCTCACTTTATATTTAGCTACCTCTTCCATATGTTCTACGAAAAATTGACATCCTTCAAAAAATCTTCTTCAGTTGCATGTCTGAAATATTTCTAACAACTACAACTCTTGTAATTCCTTGAACCTTTCCTTGCTTCTATTCTTCTTCAACACATGCTATTGTCTTGTTGTCACAGTTTAGGAAATTATGGTGTTTTTCTAACCAATCCATGCCAATTATATAATCATATGAACCCAATGGTATGATGTTTACATCAACCTTTGTATTGAGTCCATTCATGTTTATTAGACAACATTTAACCAACTCATTAATCTTCCTTTCAGCCTCCATGGCTAATTGAACTAACCAAAATTTATTATGCTTACTTCTTTGCAAGTGAAATATTTCAACAAAGTTAGCATTTATGTAAATTGTGGTTATCTCCATAATCAATTAAAATTTATATGGGATGGTTGTCTATCTTAACTTACACTTCAATCATGGGGGATTGAAAATCATCTTTCTTGTTGTCCAAGGCTGCATAAATCCTTGGCATGTTTCCTCCCATGTATTGCCTTGTTTTAGCCTCTTGAATCTTGTATACAATCCTTGTTATTTATCCTTTGTGAGGGAAGTCCCTATATAAGTGATTTGCCTCACATACCCAACATTTTATAGGTTGTTACCTTGGCCTTTTGCCAAATGAATCGACAGTATTGTGCTCATTTTGAGCTAGCTAACCCTATTGATTTTATTGGGTGCTATTGTTAAAAAAGGGTGGCTTAAAACATTTCTTCCTTTTATCCTTTTTACCCTTCAACTTATTATTCCAATAGTTTTGGAGAACTAGCATTCTTCTACTTTTCTCATAAAGATGCCTCACTTTCCTTATGGTTTTCTCCAAAATCTTGGGTTTATCATATTAAATCTTGTCACTATAGAAAGAGGGTAACCCACTTATAAACCTTTGTATTTTGACCTTCTCATCCTTGATCAAGTCAACATACTTCAGTAACTCAAATAACCTTTTCTTATATTCCTCCATTATCATGGTTCCCAACTTGAGCTCAAAAAACTCTTTCATCTTTATTTCACAATAATTCTCGGAAAAATATTTCTATTGGAAATATCCTTTAAACTTCCTCCATGAATCCTCTTATCATAAATGTTCTTGGATTTCTTAAGTTGATCCCACCACATGATTGCCTTTCCTTGAAAATGGTAGTTTGTAATTCTAGCTTCTACTCGAGAGGGATAATCATGCAACTGGAAATACTTCTTCATTTCCAACAACCAAGTATCTACCTCTTCTCCTTTCTTGTGCTCACCATTGAAATTTGGTGGCTTGATCTTCCTGAGTTCACCTTGAAATATGTCTAGCTCAGGCCTTCTCCCATGCCTCTGGACATGAGACACACTTGGGATACTCCCTGGACCATAACTTGCATGATCTCTTATTGTGGATTTCCTTGGAGAATGATGGTTCCTTCCACTACTTCTTGTCTGCCTATCATTTCCATGATCATCCCTCTTTATTTGAGTTATGGATGTTGACACTTTTCTATCACTAGTTGTTTTCTTAGTACCATAGTCCTTGTTAACTTGCCTATGAAACATATTCAAGATTTTATGTATATCCTCCTGAGCCTTAATAATCCTTTAATTATCATCTCTATATCTATGCACTTCTCTATACAAGATTCTCATAGTTACAAGCTTCTTCCTATCTCTTCTTCTATTTGACTTTGTCTTAAAGTTCCCCATGCTAACATACAAACCTGTTATCTCTTCCTCATGGCTGTAAGATCCCCAAGAATCATCCATAACTCCAGTCCTCATATAAGAACCAAATTATCTTTCATGTACCTCTAATTCAGTAAGAAATTTCCATGTAATAATTATCATTAGAACATGCATAGCATAAAACATGTCATCAATTAGAATACAGGTCAATTCCTCATCAATTTAGGAAGAAAATAATGCACCAATTCAAATTATGATTCCTTAGATGCATTCCTCCTTGAAACAACTTTCCAACGGCTACAGTCATGCCTCAATTTGAGTTCTAAGTAAAACATTACATCATTTATAAGTTGCAATTTCCACTCTTTTACTACTACAACAATATATTTATTGCTTTCTCAGAAATTTTATTGCCTAATTCAAAATTCTAGGTCAACATATGCATTATACTCCTAAATACCTTTCCCGTGACTATTTGTTTGCTAAAATATGAGCTCTGAGCTGAATGTTATGGTCCAGAGAAGTTTTAAGTGTTTTACCCAATTTATCTCAGTATGCTACAAGTGACTTATTTTTCTTCCTGCCTACTTTTACATACCTAGATCCTAAATATGGCTCCATGGATGTTTGCTATGGATCATAATATTTCCATATATTTCTCCTGAGCCCCAAACGAACTTCTAAGCATGGATAATTTGGTTGGTTGTCATTGATGTCAACCCTTGAAGAATGTCCGATAGCAACTTCCGATAGCACAAAGGTTTGGGTAATGGACCCAAGTTTGTTGGATGTATAATGATATGAGTTTTGATATATTTATAGGTAAGACTATTCTATATGGATATTACATGTCATTCCATTTATGGTGGTATCTGGAATGTCACATAACTCCTCACGGTTAGAGAGTTACGGCCATGTAAAGTTGGAGAACCCTCACGAGTCATCTAGAAAACCCAAAAGGTCAAAGTAGTCAAAGTGGTTGCAAAGAATAAATAGTTTAAATAATAAAGTGAAGTGATGAGTGTAATATAGGTCAAATTGGATACAAAAGAAATTTTTTAAATAATAAATTTAATGGAGAAATTACTAACTGGACAAGTGGTTAGCCCTAAAATAAGGAAAGTGAGTTAAGATGGTTAGAACGTAATTTAAATAATAAAGTGAAGTGATGAGTGTACTATAAGTCAAAGTGGATATAAAATAAATTATTTAAATAATAAATTTAATGGAGAAATTACTAAGTTGACAAGTGGTTAGAAGTGGGTTAGCCCTAAAATAAGGAAATTAGGTTAAGATGGTTAAAAGGTAACCCCTTGACAAAGCTACATGAAACTATAAATAAGAGGCAAGGCTCTCTCATTTTAATCATACTTGAGCATATTTGATATCTACAAGTGACTGAGGTAACCAAAGGATATCTAAGTCGAATTTCAGAGGGAAGGTGAAGTAAAGAAGGCCGAAATTCAATGGAGGATAAATTCTTTTGATGATGCTTTCTAAGGTATGTTATTTAAAGGTCATCTCACTATTTTTGCAATAATTTTTTTTCTAGAATGAGTCAGACCCTAAAATTGAGAGGCCATTGAGGAAACATATCCAAGTAGTTGTGGTAGAAATTTCAGCTTGTGGGTGGTTATATTTTTGGAGTTACACTCTGTGGAAAATAGGGTTTGTGGATACTCCTAAAACTAGTCTAAAACAGGTGTTTCGGGTAAAAAAGTCATAACTTATTCATTAAACATCCAAATTCAGTAAGACCAAATGTGTTGGTTAGAGTACAGTCTGTAGTATTCCTTTTACAAATTTCAAATCCATGCAAAAAACATTCTATGTGGGCCACGCTCTACAAGTTTACTCTCTAGAATAATCCAACATTCAACAAGGTATGCCATTTTTGCTATAACAAATTCTTAGAAGCCTATTTTGATGATTGGACTGTGTTTAGTTTGTTTAAAAACAATATTGAATGTCTAAGACTAATGTTGGATAAATGCAGGCAGTGCCAAATTGATTTGAATTTGAAGAAGTGCATCTTCTTCTCACCATTTGGAGTGTTATTAGGTCATATTGTATGCAAGCAGGGATTGTTGGTTGATCCATCTAAAGTTGCAATTATAGTTGATTTACCACCTCCTACTTCTGTTCAACAACTGTGCACTCCACTAGGACATACTTTCTATCATAGGAAATTCATTAAAGGCTATGCCCAAATTGTTATCACTGAAATTTCGTCCGCAAATAGTTACAAGAATTCAGCATCGCCAAACAGTTATGAGGTCACCCATGGACCAAAATTACCACAAAATAATTTCCAAAGGGTCAAAAACTATGCAACCAATGATAAAATTAAAGTGCACTATGACTACACAGGGTGCACGTGCACACGCACGAAACAAAAATGCAGGAAAAGAGCACATGCACCCGATGCACGACTGTGATCGTGAAAAGCCACGCACTTGTGGGAACGATGCATTTATGAGAGTGGTCGGCCTCACACCCACTTTTGGTTCAACTTCCAAGTTGATTTGACACTCAAATATGGACTGGATCCGACTGGGTGGCTGGTCAAAGACCTGGAAATGCCCTAATTAGCCTCTTTACACACTACAAGTTGGTTGCACAATACCTCAAAGTGGTGCTATAAAAAGGCCATGGATGCACTTCATTTTTCAAGGAATTTCATTAGCAAAGTTATGTTGGCACTATTCTCTTGAGGAATCCTCTATTCTCATCAAGATTATACTAGCATCATTGCATTGGGCAATCCATCTCACCCCTTGAGTGGATTAGCAAGGAATTCTTTCACCATTTTCATTTTCAAAGTTGTAAGAATAGCTTATTTGTGGGGGTCCAAGAGCCCTCCCTTGGAGGAAGAAGGGACTCATAGTCCTCTTTCTTCTTGGTGTTTTATTTCACTAATATCAACCTTACCATTGGTGACATGGGTCTTATTGTTTATTTTGTCCTTATGTCCCTATGTTCATTAGTTTAGTTGTTGTTTTATTTCTTAGTTTAATTCTTAGTTGTTCTTTTATATTTCTTTCTCTAACCCTTTTCCTTACAGTTGTCCTTCCTAGAAAACCCAACTAAGATTGAAAGCACCTCTATTTTGCTCACTAAGGTGACGAAATAGGCACAACAGAATGGAAACTCCACTGGGGAAAGGTATCAATTTCCTACCCCATTTGGGTTTTTCTATCTCTTCTTTTGGTTTATTTAACTTGCAGGTGCATTAACCGGCCCAAGCCGACCTGCTAAGCATCCAATTCCAATATGAATTGGGAGAATTCCATCTGGAATTTTATTCACGGCCATGTGTCATCTGTGCATGGGTTTTTAATCCCACAGACACGCATCGTGCACATGCGCCTAAGTCACAGCTCTATTCTGTGCACCTGCGCATATAAGCTCGTTTCGGTCTGCACACAGGCGCTCAGTGCGCCTCTGTCTCCACTGAGACCCATGCACCTGTGCAAAAAATACACATTGTAAGGTTTTTGAGATTTGGGGAAGGCCATTAGCCTTCTTAAAAGTGATTTCATGCATGTTTTAAGCTGCACCACACTTAGTCCCCTCTTCATATAAAGGGATTAGTCAAAACACATAGGCACTTAGGGGGTTTAAAATCATTATTTCCTCTTTTTCTTTCATTTTCGCCACATGGATGGCTTGCTTTGACTAAAAATATAAGTTGGAAATCATTTGTAATCACATCTAACTTGCATTGGGACTAGAAGTTGGATAGCAATCACTTAGTATGCTCTTCTCTCGCGCCTCCAAGCGACCTTGAGAATCAGAAAAATATTGTGGGACAATTTCATCTCGCTTAAGAAGATTAAAACTTTTAGGAGAGGACAACAACCCCTCTTGGGACTCCTCTTAGTTTATTTTCAAAAACATCTTAAGATTGTAACAGGCCCATACATGCCCACATGCTACAAATATAGGATAGTGTTGAAATTTACTTTCTTAGATTAAATCACTAGGGAAGTTTNACACTTAGTCCCCTCTTCATATAAAGGGATTAGTCAAAACACATAGGCACTTAGGGGGTTTAAAATCATTATTTCCTCTTTTTCTTTCATTTTCGCCACATGGATGGCTTGCTTTGACTAAAAATATAAGTTGGAAATCATTTGTAATCACATCTAACTTGCATTGGGACTAGAAGTTGGATAGCAATCACTTAGTATGCTCTTCTCTCGCGCCTCCAAGCGACCTTGAGAATCAGAAAAATATTGTGGGACAATTTCATCTCGCTTAAGAAGATTAAAACTTTTAGGAGAGGACAACAACCCCTCTTGGGACTCCTCTTAGTTTATTTTCAAAAACATCTTAAGATTGTAACAGGCCCATACATGCCCACATGCTACAAATATAGGATAGTGTTGAAATTTACTTTCTTAGATTAAATCACTAGGGAAGTTTAAAGGTTTTGTAACAGGCCCATACATGCCCACATGATCACAATCTAGGATAGTTTCAAATCTTTTCTTAGATTAAATCACAATAGGGAGTCAAAAGAATAGTAATGGACCCACATGTCCACATGCTAGCTTCCTAGGGACTTTTGAATTACGTAAGGTAGTACCAAAGGCACTTAGTTAATTAGGTAATCAACACTTGTAAGGACCAAGCAAAGTCCACATGCAAGAACGTGACACCTAATTCATTAAAACATTGGCACACATTCACTCATTAACACAAAAAAGTCATTTATCACTCACATAGTTTCTTCTTGAAACGTGGAGGTCAAAGTAAGTTTCCTCCAAAGGGATTCCGAAACACCCCACCCTTTTCTTGACAAAAATATACACTCCCATTTAATTTCAACGAGGTTGGTTCACACCCACAATCTCTCACACAACTACATCTAATTTTTTTCTAAAAACTCACTAAGTTTTCCTCCACAAGAGGTGACAAAATAATTTTTTTAGTCTAGATAGGATTTCGAGGATAGGCATCCAAATAACTCCCCGTTATCTAGTTGTATCATTATCGAAACAATAGAAGTTGTCAAATAGGGAACTTAAAATCCTCTAAGTCAAGTGTTCCTAACACCATAAGGAAGGGAGATACCTGTGAAAGGTTGAAGGCCGAGGTCTGGTTGTTCCATGTGTCCCCCCTTGAGGCACCCACCTCTTGGACGGGATCTAGCCCGTGACCCATTTCTTAGGCCAAAAATCTAAATGTTGCACTTTAACTGAGGTACCTAGTGACCAAAATTTAGGACATATACCCAGGTGGAAATTATGGGCTGCAATTGCACCTTGATCAGATTTTGTGTGGCTATTGGGAAATATCACCAGCTCTTTCGGGATATGCCCCCTTTGCCCCTCATTATAACTGATCATTTCATCCTTCACTAGTTTCTCTTTCGGTGACTTCAGACCCCACTGTTGAGTACTATTGGAAGGTCCAGTGCTATTTGAGAGGAAGGACGTTACATGTTTAGGACATGATCATTTTTTTTCTTTGATTCCCCACGCAGACAAAACCCACTTATCCACATATATGCTTCTTTTTCAAAAAAGTTTATGTATGATGCACTTTTGATTACATTTTGATCTAGATATTAATATTGTGTAAAGTTCAAAATTCACAACAAAGGCTCTTGTTTATTTTCTCTCATCACATTTTTCACACATCCACTCAGCTAGTCAGACATCATAGGGGACCCACAAAACCCACATCATTTTAGACGCTTACTAAACCTCCCTCCTATTTTAGGGGGAGTTCCTAGTCTTGCCAACTCATCGGCACCACCTTCACACACTCCTGTGAGTGCCACTGTTCTAAGATCATCTTTTCTTGGTTCCACATTACTTGGGTCCACTTCCCAAGTACCTCCATCCACTCGTTCTCCTTTACACGAAAGTGGGGGGTCAACTTCCTCTCACGGAGGAAGTACCAACCCACATAGTCCCCCTCAAGGGTCAGGTCCACAACACACTCACACCATGGCTGGAGCTAACCCTCCCCCCCCACTGAAGATGCCATATTTGGCCTCTCTTAACATACTAGATCTAAGCAAACTCACCAATGACCCTATATTGCATGACCCCACATGGCCTACAATGCCCATCATACTACCTTCAGACATCCCCAAGTTTGAAGGAAAGGTAGGGGACGACCCTACCAATCATGTCATGACTTTCCAGCTATGGTGCTCTTCCAACAACATTATGGAAGATTCCATCAGACTACAATTATTTCAACGCACACTCACTGGCTCATCAACCAAATGGTATGAAGATGAAAAATCAGGGTCTGATGCAACTTTCGAGTCCTTGGCCAAAGCATTTTTTACCTTCTTCCAATTACTAATCCGTCATGACAATGGTCTTGAACTACTCTCTAATTTCAAACAAACCTCAGCCACACATATCATTGATCACATTCACGAGTGGCATAGACGACATAGTTTGTGCAAAGCCGAAACCACCAAACAATAGTGTCTTGACTGGTTTCTTAGATCACTTGTCTCTCTCCTCGGAAAAGATGTAGCTTCCACCTTCCCTCAATCCAAATAAGAAGCCATCAGTAAGGCTCAACAATATGACCTCATCTATTCACAATCAGGGTAATTATACACGATACTTCCTGATATCCCCAAACCCGTGCCATTCGGTCAAGACAAACCCGAGATGTCTCACTCAGCAGACAGATTGATTGGTAATACCACACACCATAGTCCTCAACCCCAACCACCACCAATGTATGGCACACCTCAATATCCACCAGCGTATGGGGGAACCTCTTATTACCCCCCAACCCCTTATCAACAGCCATACCCTATTTCTATTCCTCCACCCATCAGTGGGCCACCACCAGCACCCCCAATACACCCACCTATCTAGACAAGTTTTGGTACCCCCTCTACCTCAGCTTATACTTTAAGTACTAGCAAAAGCTCCCTGCCTTCCTACATACCTTACGGATCACAAATCCCACATAATCTGTACTTTCCATTTCCTGGTCCACCACAACCTATGGTCCCCCCACACCCTCACACTGGGGTGAATTTTGTTCAACCCTCTCCCATTCAACAATATCAAAATTTCCAACAACTCAATTCGGAAAATCCGACCCATCCGTCGAATAATGCCAAAAAGAAAGGAAGAAACAAGAACAATAACAACCCAGGCCAAGGTGGGAATCAACCCCAACAAAACCAACCTACTGGGGGCAACCAAAACCAAGGGAATTAGAACCCCCAAGGGGGAAACAACAACAGGCGTCAAGGGAGAAATAAAAATACTATTAAAACTAACTTCCCTTGCGTCCTTTGCGGTGAGTTCGGTCATTATTCTCATCATTGCCCCCAAATCACTGATTTTGAATGGCTGAAAGACTCAGGCAGTCTACCACATCCTCTAGCATCGCCTGCCCCTCAGCAGGCCCCACATCAATATGTGCAACAACCCCCCCAGCCGTACTGCAGAATCCTATTCCACACTAAGGTGTGATAAACACCCAACAGGACACACAACCTACCCCACCTCAGTTAGGACAGTATCTCAACCCAAACAATCCCGCAGATCGCACTATCCTCCTCACCAGTGAGGAATAAATCCTTCTGTAAACACGTAATCGTCAGTACCATGCACCCACTGAGTCTCCTCCCGTTCCTCCATAAACAATCCCCGCACCAACGGGACCCCCGTTGGTGATCCCTCACCCTAACGCAAAACCACCTCTTCCCATCCCTCACATCCCATTGCACAGGAATGTCCACAACCCACAGGCTAGGGAAACCCATAATTACAGTTTGGTTGATGACTTAGCACAATCCCTGGCTGCCATGTCCGTCTTAGAAGTCCTTCAGACTTGTCCCACTCATCAAAAATCATTACTTTCTGCCTTGGGGGAAGTTGACCCCGCAGATACTCGACTCATCACATTTTATCTCGACAACAGAGAACCTCGCCTCCCCACTCTAATCGCTTTTCAAATCCCAATGAAAATTCAGAACATTACAGTTCATCGATGAGGGTGCATCCACATGCGTTATGTCCAAATCTATATGGCAGAAACTTGCTTCTCCCAAACTCATACCATCTTCCATTACCTTACGAGCTTATGATAGACGACCATCATCTCTCGAAGGGCTCTTCCAAAATGTCCCTGTAGAACTTGGGGGCAAGACCATTCTCATCGACATTGAAGTTATCGATGCCCCACTCGATTATAATATCCTGTTCGGTCGTAGCTACATGTATGCTATGAAGGCAGTTGCCTCTTTCATCTTTCAAATGATGATGTTCCCCCATAATGGGAATATCATTACCATTGACCAAGTCTCACATTATGAGCCTAACCCATCTGCCAACATCGATAACACTCTCCCTCTCATCCACACGAGTCATGATGCATACTCACTCGTCGAAATGGGTCCCAAAATTTTCAAAGACTCATCATTGTTAGGAACTTACCATGGTGCACCACCACTCCTTCATCCTTCCAATCAAGTATGCGTCGTATCATCCAATGGAGATGACATAGAGGATACCCTTCCTCCTAGGGATGCTTCTATCACATCTGACATCCCACTAGTCGCAGAGCTCCCCCCTCACGAGCCTCCTGTGACCTCGTCAACTCCACCAGTCCAAGATTTCACCTCTCCGCAAGGCCATATTCCAGTTTGGGAGATAGTTCCCCAAGCCATTACTCAAATTCCCTTCTTCTACCCTCCACCTGGCATACAATCTTTCCAAGTAGCAACAACGCTTACCCTCCCTAATATGGTGTTAGCAATTCCAGTTTGGTATCTACATCCACCAGAGATGGTCCTTCGACCATCCCTTCCTCCCCAAATGGAAGGAATCCGAATGACGATTCCCATACTCACTCCCACCATACCCTCTACACCCCCACTCACTACCCCCCCTGCCACAGCTGGGGGCAGGCGAAGGAAGAAAGAGTCGACCACTCCACTTCCCCCGCACATCCAACCTCCTTGTGCACAATGTGAGAAATATGGACACCAAACCAACAACCTCCCATCTCTACCAGAGTTAAGGAACTTGATTCCAATCAATCAAACTCCATCAACACTCGCCACTATAGCAATTACTATCGCTACCGCCCCTCACTGAAGTAGTAAAGGGATACGAACCAAATTCGCTTGCACTATCTATTCAGAATATGGCCATTATACCCACCATTTCCCATCACTGTCACTCTTTCAATAGACATTAGCCGTCGTATGCCAAATCTTCTAGAATGAACCCCATCCAGCTACATCATCCCTACCAAAAATCACTGACATCCATTATGTCACAACTTCAGTCAATGAACATATGATATTCCCTTGCTCTCTATGTGAATCCCTAGATCATTTTACATACCAATGTCCTATGATGATTGAATATAGGCAATGCCAATTGACCCTGATTCAAACCCCTATGCCCCCTATAGAATCAATGGTTGAGCTTACCTCATCACTAGAGATTCTTCATATCATTTCTCCCAAACTCGAGGCACTCCCGATGCCTCCATGGTTCTTGGATGACTTAGCCAAGGATTCACCCTCAAATACCCCCAATTCTCCCATTCATTTCCCTACAGAAATATTACACCCAACTACCATTGGTACTCCTCAGTACTTCGATATTTGGTTTATGTTGAGTGAACCATCGTACACTCATTGCATCGTTCCCCCTGCTGCTTCTTCACTCGAAGACAACCACACAACGACAGTCACCGATATCACTCCTTACGACCTCTTGTATTCCCGTCAATTCCACTGTAACGAAGACATACTCGAAGAGTTAAACACCCCTGACTACCCATGGGATGCGCTACACCATCAAGCACTCTTCTTCCCATAGGAAGTTTCCATGCCTCCTAACCAACACCCATATACGCGGTCGAAACCAAGGATTTTATCCCATCAGGGAATATGGATTGGTTCAACAACCCCATTCCTACCCCTGATGCTTTTGAAGAAGGAAACATGGCCAACATTTCCCTGACCATCAAACTCAATATTTCCATCAAAACTAGAGTCTTTGAGGAAATCACCATTGGCGCCAATTGCACTCCTCAAGAAATCACTGCCTATAAATCCCTCTCCCAAGAATATCGGGATATTTTTTCCTGGTCATACATAGAAATGCTTGGCCTTGATCACTCTATCGTTGAACATTGCATCGACACCTAGCCTGATATTACCCCAGTTCATCAAAAACAACGACCGCTACACCCATCCAAAGCAACGACCATCAAAGCTGAGATTGACAAATTACACGCGGCAGGGTTCATCAACCCCATTGCCTATACATCATGGGTTTCCAACCCTGTACTCGTTAAAAAAAGACAGGGCACTATCCGCATCTGCACGGACTTTCGCGACCTTAATCACACATGTCCCAAAGATAACTTTCCAACACCCAAGAGAAAGAAATCTCTCATCCTCGCTGAATTTGTCATAGCCTTCCCCTCTGATACTACCAGTGCCCCCATCAATACCGAATTTCACAACGAACATCTCTTTTACATCACTTCAGATGATCCTTGGTACGATGACCTCCTCGTCTACCTCCGAACTCTAAAGTTTGGTAACCACCTCTCACGATATGATTGTCATCGTATTCGCCACCAGGCCCCCTGCTACCTCCTCATCGGAGACATCTTATATCGATGAGGGGTCAACACCATACTTCATCAATGCTTGACTTTTGGCGAGGCTGATAGAGTATTGAACGACTGCCATAGAGGTGCATGTGGGGGTCATCTTTCGGGAATGTCCACTGCTCAGAAAATCATTCGAGCAGGTTATTTTTGGCCTACATTGTTTCACGATTGAATTCATGTCGTGAAGCTATACGAGAAATGTCATCTTTACGCAAACATAGCATGAGCACCACCTTCTTTTCTTCACCCAATCATTACTATCAACCCCTTTTGTAAATGGGACATCGACTTCATGACTTGTAATCCCCCATCCAACAATGGACACAAATACATTTTTGTCGCAGTTGATTAATTCACAAAATGGGGGGAAGCTATGCCCACCTTCAATAATACCGTTGACACTGAAATGCATTTTTTCTTTAACTGCGTCATATCTCGCTTTGGAGTACCCCTCCAACTAGTTTCCGATCATGGGAAACACTTCGAGAATGAGATTTTCATCGAACTCTCATCTCGGTTAGGATTCTCCCACGAGTTTGCTTCACCATATCACCCTCAGTCTAATAGACAGGTCGAAGTAGTTAACAAGGTCCTCAAGACCATGTTACAGTGCACAGTTAGTAAACATAAGACCAATTGGCATCATATGTTATTTTCCGCGCTATGGGCTTACCGTACGGCCGTGAAAATAGCCACTGGTTTCAGACTATTTCATCTATTCCATGGGGTTGAGGCCACTCTTCCCATCGAGTGCGAAATTCCCACCTTACGCACCGCAATTGAGCTATTATCCAACATTGCTCCAATGGGGCAACACTTGCTGAACTTAGAGTCCCTAGATGAAGATCATTGATCTTCATTACAGACCAATGAGGCAGCCAAAAAATGGTCAAAGGCCACCTTTGATCACCATGTCAACCTTCTCTCATTCCATGAAGGTGACCTCGTCCTTGCTTACAATATCTCTCACGATACCCTTGGTCATGGAAAATTCGAGTCACTATGGCATGGCCCCTACATTATCCAACATTGCCTCACCAAAGGCGCCTACATCCTGGCCTCTCCCAAAGGCCTCTCTCTCAAAGAACCCGTCAACGAGTTATACTTAAAGAAATTTTATGCCTAATCATAGCCTTTCTACTTTAGGTTATTCCTTTTATAGTTTTTTTAATATTTTTCCATCCCTCACGTCTAAACTATCATTTGTGCTATTGACAGATGCTTGCTCCACTTGCCTACCACATCGGTTATGCCGACGACGCCAAGCATTGTACACAAAATCTTGCTTCGACAGCTTGGGCCCTCTATACCCCCTCACATGAAATGCTCCATTCGAGCGACATATGTTTGGGTTCAGCCGCCAACAACCAAGCCGAATACACTACCTTCATTGGCCTCCTCATTGATGCCCAACATCATCATATTCATCACCTCAGTGTCTTTCTCGACTCTCAACTAGTCATTCTCCAACTCAACAATGTGTACCGCATCCACAATCCTTGCCTCTTTCGCAAATACCTGTAGGTTAGACTGTTCTCTTGACATTTTGATTTCATTACATTTACACATATTCCAAGACAATTGAATCAAGTTATAGATAACTTAGCTAACATGGTGTTAGATTGGCATATATCACATCAAGATACCTCTACACATACATAAAAATATCAAAAAACCTGTCACAACATATATAGATTAGACATCATCAAACACATTACCAAAGCACATGTAAACATCACATAGATCCAAAAATTTATACTCATATATATATACATCGATCTACAGTGACATCAAAATGTTTACATCCAAATATACAAACGTCCGTAGGCCAGCAAAGCACCTCGGTACAAAATGGGCTCACCAGCCCATATACAAAAGTACAAAAATACCTAGAGCGCCACTCAAGGTTCCTCTAGAGCACCACCTCCTACCCCTCCCTCAGGCGGTGGTCCCCCACCCACTACTGGTTCCCCCGGACCGGGAGGTAACCGTCTGGTCATAGCAACACCTGCTACTATTTCTCGTCATACCACAATCTGCCATGGTGGTGAAACCCCCACACACTGCTCCAGGATGCCCTCATCCTGGATACGTGACCACATTCCCTCAGGAACGCCCTGTAGAACCGCCTCTAGATAGCGGCGAATATCCTCAAAATCTGCTCCGACATCCACCGGAGGAGCATGTGATGGCCTGGCACCTGGGTCATCAAACTGATGCCTCCTCTCTGCTCTCTCATCCTCAGCTAGTCTATCCCTAACGTCCTCACGTTGACGTCTCTCTACTACCCACGGTGGTCTCCCCGACTCCTGGCGAGCTGGCTCTCTCAACAACTCAACCTCACGTCTGCGAGGTGCCACATCTGCACATGCAAACAACCAAATGATAGTATCAACCTCTAAACCAAATACACATGTCATGCTATCTCACAAAATCAATATATCAAAACTCATAAACATACCTCGGTGATCAAATCCCTCCCTTAGAGGTAACACCATCTTTGGATCACCCCAGAAGTCAACACCAACATATGGAAACTTTAGTATTACCTGCAACATCTGCCGGAGGAGCATGTGATGGCTCGGCACCTGGGTCATCAAACCGATGCTTCCTCACTGCTCTCTCATCCTCAGCTAGTCTAGCCTCAACATCCTCATGCCGACGTCTCTCTACTACCCGTGGTGGTCTCCCTGGCTCTTGGCGAGCCGACGCTCTCAGCAACTCAACCTCACATCCCCGAGGTTCCACATCTGCACATGCAAACAACCAAATGATAGTATCAACCTCTATACCAAATACACATGTCATGCTATCTCACAAAATCAATATATCAAAACTCATAAACATACCTTGGTGATCAAATCCCTCCTTTGGAGGTAACACTATGTCTGGATCACCCCGGAAGTCAACACGAGCATATGGAAACTGTAGTATCACTTGTGGCATCTGCTACCACACCTACATCGCCTCAGCCATAAAGAAGTGGCCACCCTCGCCACTACCATGATGAACCAAAATATTCGCCACTGCCTCAGTCGCGGCTCTCGCACCCTAGGAGTTCCCAATAAAATCCTAGGGCACAACATAGGCACCCTCTCCAAGAACCAGGCCACTAGGATAGACCCAAAGGCAAAGTCCCCTGTATTAGTGGACCCACAACGGTCCAGCTACCCTACCATCCTGGAATGCAACATAAGCCCCCAGGCAAAGTGCTCACCAGCCAGTACCCTCTCCATAATACTCAGCTGACCACCACTGATCCGTTGAGTCATGAGGGGCCCATAAAACCTCACAATCATCATTGTTATACAACGATGTGCTAGAGAATCCATCACCCCGATGCTCACCATGGAGCCCGACATAAAGTTCACCCTGGAACAGTACCTCCGACCCACTATCACTAACACCACGTCTGTAGGTAACATCCGCTCCACTTGTAGGGGCATTCCCCAAAAAGGGATCCCAGTCAAAAAATATATATCCTCCACCACAGTGAAAGCAATCTGCTCTTCCCGCACCATAAAACAATGTAGGTCCAGACTCCACATCTAGATAAGAAACTACAAGATATACTCTTGCACCTGTATCAAAGGGCACTCAAAGAACTTCAACAGCCCACAGGTTACCAAAGTAGCACGTATCCCCAACTCCTCAATAGCCACAACATCCCTCAGCTGAGACCAATCCTACTCTCACCGACCGACTGGAATCGTGCAAACAGATCACCTGAAACCACACAATACAACCCTAGGTCATTCATATTGACCATAAAAAACATTAAAAAGATAAGTTTTACACCCATCAACCTTGCCCCCAAGGAGCGATTGTTTAACCCACAGGCACGCACACATGTGCGCCTGTTCACCCCACAGGGGTGCACGTATGCGCGCCTATTCACACCACAGGCACGCACTCAGGTGCGCCTATCCATCCCACAGGCACGCATGCGTGCGCGTCTGCTCACCCTACAGGGGTGCCTCCATGCACCCCTTTCATGAACATAGGCGCACATTAAAGCGCGCATGTCCACTACACAGCCGCGCACACATACACGGTTGTGTAGCCAACAGGCGCACACATAATGTACTCCTCCAGTTCCTAACCTCACCTAGTAGGTTTCACGAAGCCCTTTTCTTCTGGGAGTCGTGTCCCCCTTTTTGTCGACATTAGCATAGCTTTCCAGAAGGGTGACAGTATCTTGACTCTCATTACCTTTCCAATGAGAGATCTCGGATGGCATAGGGAGAACCACAATTTCTCCCTGCTATCGTTGACCCCCATAAATTTTGACTTCAACACTTTCTCATGTTACGGTGGGTCTTACTTTGCGACTATTGCAGTTATTTCTTATATTTGTCGAAGACCTCTAAACTTGGTCGGGCTATCAATGCCTACAAAATCCATGATATTTCTTACAAATGTCACTGCCTACTATTTAGAGTATGTTCCTCCATAGAATTTTCTTCTTCCTTTATCCTGACCACCCCCGAGGGTGTTGCAGTTGTCTACATCAACACATCATTCCTTTTTGAGTTACATGACACAAGTATGGGGTGTGCCCTCCTTGTTTGTACACAGTTTATTTTTACACACCTTATGGAAGGTCGGGTTCTACAGGTTCCCTTCTCCCTCCAACGGGTAACTCTTGACAATCCCACTATTTCTCTCTCCTACAACGGTGCTCTCAATAGAAGAAACATTCATGGATTTCGGCTATACATATGCTCCTAACCTCATCCATCATGGGGCATCTGTTATCACTGAAATTTCATCTACAAATGGTTACAAGAATTCAACATCGCCAAACAGTTATGAGGTCACCCATGGACAAAAATTACCACAAAAGCATTTCCAAAGGGTCAAAAACTATGCAACCAATTATAAAATTAAAGTGCGCTATGACTACACAGGGTGCGTGCGCACATGCACGAAACACAAACGCAGGAAAAGTGCACATGTGCTCGATGCGCGACTATGGTCACAAAAAGCCACACCATTGTGAGAACGACGCATTTATGAGAGTGGTCGGCCTCCCATCGACTTCTGGTTCATCTTCCAAGTTTTTTTGACACTCAAATCTGGACTAGATCCGACGGGGTGGCTGGTCAAAGACCTAGAAATCCCTTAATTAGCCTCTTTATACACTACAAGATGGGTACACAATACCTCAAAGAGGTGTTATAAAAAGGCCATGGATGCACTTCATTTTTCAAGGAATTTCATTAGCAAAGTTATGCTGCCACTATTCTCTTGAGGAATCCTCTATTCTCATCAAGAGTATACTAGCATCATTGCATTCGGAAATCCATCTCACCCCTTGAGTGGATTAGCAAGGAATTCTTTCACCATTTTCATTTTCAAAGTTGTAAAAAGAGCTTATTTGTTGGGGTCGAAGAGCCCTCGCTTGGAGGAAGAAGGGACTCATAGTCCTCTTTCTTCTTGGTGTTTTATTTCACTAATATCAACCTTACCATTGGTGGCATGGGTCTTATTGTTTATTTTGTCCTTATGTCCCTATGTTCATTAGTTTAGTTGTTGT
>SNQJ01S0033368.1:14827-71691 GCA_010110895.2 Picea sitchensis | reverse complement strand
TCCAGAACTTGATGAGGAAGGAAAAATCATATTGGAGCCTAAATCCATCACTGACACAAGAATTCTCTAGCTGAGGAATAGATCCATTTCAGAGTATCTCATTAAATGGAGGAAACCACTGACGGAAGATTCCACTTGGGAAGATGAGTCTTTTATACAGAACCATATAGAGTTACTCAAGTGTTGTAGACAACACTTGTGTCAAGGGGAGGGGCATGTTAAGCCATAATATTGACTCATTACCCCTTAATTGGGGCATATTATATTAGTAATGTTATTTTCTTTATGTTGGCTTTAGGCCATTAGTTGTAATTATACCTCCTAGTCTCTTATATATACTAAGGAGACATTTTCATTTTGAATCATCTTGTACTTGAAAAATTAAGTGGGGTAAAAGGAGGCTGCCCCCTGGAAGAGGCTTATTATATGAAATTATCTCTTTTTCAAGGCGTTAAGTACTTTTTTTGAGGTTTTTCTATGCTATATTGATATTTGGTTCTTAACACCTTTTGGCATAACCACCATTGTAACCTACTACACAAACATCAACAACATCAACAAACCCATACCCAAGTGAAACGATATGCAGTGACACAAGTGTTTCAAATCGAGTAAACCCAATAACAACAAACGACTAGGTATGTTGATAAGAAAGCATGGAGACGACTAGCCAATCTGGACCAAATAAAAACCCTTTAGCCAAGACCAAGAAGGATGGGAGAGAGCCTTTATGGATTCTAACACTTAGAATGATCAATGAAACACTGTGGCTTCAACCATGTTTTTCATTTTCCATGAAAGCCACACAATAATCTATTCGAGAAAAATATCACAAATTTACATAGTTGCCAATATCAAGGAAAGCACAGATCCATACATCCTGAGCAGGGATGATTTTAGGGGCTAAATTTATCTCATGGGCTAATTTTCCATGGTTATTCCAAAAACGAGATTCGCTATTTTAAAAATGATTCGCCAAAATTCTATAGGATAAACTATTTTACCATAAAAATCGCCAAAAATTTATAAAAACTATATAAAATCCTTAGAAATTTTAATAGTTTTACAAAAATATCGCCAATCATTTATAGTTGGCACATGAAGAATTAGTAAGATTCGTCAAGGTTTCTACATTTTAAAATAAATTTCCATCCTTAAAATCATCCTTGATCTCGAGCCAATATCGATTTCATAACTAGAGCATATTCTTGGATGGAGAAAAGACATACCTATAACCAAGAGCACCTTAAAAACACGAGCTTGGTCAAGGGATTCTTCCTTTGCTTGAAATTCGGAGCCTAATCACATCAAAGCACAGTTTTAAAAATTTCTAAGCTAGGGTGACCGACAGTGGAAGGAGTATGAGTGATGTTCAGTAAATGCACATCACCTCCACCCCCACTCACTCAATTCCTTAGTACACGCCATCCAATATCCCATTAATCCACTTAATAAATCTATGCATCGAACTTAACACCCATCACTTGTCAAACACGCCACCCATATCACATTTAACCATTGCCAACTATACCATAACACATATCAATCATGTTTCATATAACTCAATAAATCATATAGCCACTAACCCCGTTAGCTAGGACTAATAACCATCCTTTTAATTCCAATGCATATAGTGTAGCATAATAGTATAGTCTAGCTTCTTCCTTTTTCATTTTTGTTTATATTGCTCTATTTACTTTCAATTGCTCTTTATTTATTGTTACTAACATGTATCTTCTGCAGGTGTCACAGTAATGAATCCATGAGCATATAACAAGGGTAACAATGGAAGGTCATCGTAATCATGAAATTAGATCTTAGAGAAACATAAACAAAACATAATATGCCTTACCTATCCTTCATTTGTCGCAATTAGAACCAACACATAACAAGCCGTATCCATTGCCAATTAAAACCAAGATTTCATCAATCATGTAGAACCAAGTAAGCAGTGTCGAACAACAACATAAACATGAAATAAGAACAAGATCTGATCTCCCAATCTATAAGGGGGTCCCACCTACTAGTATTATATATGTCATCAACTTATAATTAATAGGATTAAGAAATACTTTGCATGAAAAATCCTCGTTGTGATTTTAATCGTCAACAAACTGGCAAATCCACAGTGATTTTTTTTTCCAATAGATTTAGAACTCAGAACTCATGGTTTCCCAGGTCAAGCTGATATAACTAGGAAGATTATGCAACAGGAGGAAGTGAGTGGATTTAATGGAAAAATGACTGGGCATTTGGGAATAACTCATGAAAAGTGTTAAGTATGAGGGTTTTTACCACTGTGTGCATAATTTTTCAAGTGGGGCCGGTTCTTAACTTCAAGGAGAAAATTTATGGACTTGCTCTCTTAAATTCTCAAATGGGTGAAGAAAAGGAAAGAAGAAGCGGGAGATAACCCAATTTTTTTGTTTTGCTAGACAACATTGGAAGCAGATAACAAATTCAAGGGTGCTTCTAGGGGAAACATTGTAACAATTGTGTAAGATTAATTGTTATTGAATAACAATGCCTTGCAGGAGTGTCACTATGGAAGAACTGATCCAACATCTTATTTTTGACCAAATAAACTAAAAGATGGTAAGAAACAAAATAATGAGACAAATAAAATTGCAAAAATTAAAACAACAACAATCAAATGATAGAAATGAAAAAGTAGCAAGAAATGTTTTAAGACAAAAAACAGAAATAAAACTACTATAAGGCAGAAAATAAAATAATGCAAAATCGAAAGCAGAGCTAGGTTACTAGTATACAGAAAATCCAAACAAACATTAGAAATTTTCACGTTGGTCCCTCGTAATGTTTCAAGTGAGGACTGTTAGTGATGTAGGAAAACAATTTCTCTTATAAATCCTTTAGAATGTAAGACTTAGTACCGAGGAAAAAATAAATTTTGAAAGGACCGAGAAATAACACTTGGAATTCTGAGGTAATTATCAATCCTTTAACATATACAATTAGATCATCAAGATATACAGTTAGATCATCAAGATATATATCGCTACTGACCAATTCATCGAGAGTTGTGTGTATAGGTCTTTTAAAAGTGGTACTTGCATCAAGTAATCCAGAAAGAAGGAATTTATAAGTCATGGTACCCCAATTAGTGATAAGAGTGGTTTTTTGAGAATCTGCCCCTTTTCCTTTGATTTTACTGTAACCCAAAAACATTTCAAGTGAGGGCCTCATCTCTGACCTTACAACTTGCTGCAGAATCATTTCCATATTAAGAGGAGGAAAGGGATTTCTCATAATAGCCTGACTGAAAGTGCAAAAATTAATGCAGGTTATAATATGACCAGTGGTCTTCAAAGCATGTACCCAATTGGAAACCCATTCAAGGTAGGCTAGAAAAATGATCCCATCCCTTAAGAAATTTTCCAACTCCTTTTGAAAAGTTGTTTTAAATGCAAAGTTAATAGGTCCTTGTTCTTGCCTAACCGGTTTCATGCCTTCCTTGATGGGGATATCATGTTGTATAAGACCAGGATAAAAACCACGAATATCCTTATAATACCAAGAAACAACAACTTGAAATCCACCAAGTAGCTTGACAGACTTCATTTCTTCTTTATCAGAACATTGGGCACTTATTTTATCATCTTTTGAAGATTCAGGTGCCCCAATGTTCAAGGAGATGGTCTCACCCACCTTCCTTATTGACTCATCTTCCTTTTGTTTCTCTTTATTGCCTACTTCACTCAATGAAGACGAACTCTCTAGAGGAGTCAATCCCTTAGGAATATTGTTGTATTCTATGAAGATAATTTACTTGGGATTAAGAGGTTCATCTTGAATGAAAGCACAAATAATATCATCGTTGGGGAGGGGCTGACAAGATTCTATATTGTCAAGGATATTTGGAAGATATAGATATTGAAAAGAACAATTAGGCATGTGTGGAAAAAGTTGTCATTTATGAGAGGTTGCAAAAACAACTAACCGATCAACCATTGAATTCAACTCCCTCTTAACATGAGTGATGTTGAAGGATAATAGGTTCGAGATAAGTGCCCAAACATTTTGGGTGTATCGTTTCATCAACTTGTTGCTTGGAGAGTAAATTTTATGTACCAGGTTCACAACAAGCTCGAAATCCACAAAAACTGAAAGGTGACCATGACCAAGATTATAGGCATTTTCAATGCCCAATAATAAATCTTCGAATTCAGTGACATTGTTAGTGCAAGCGAACTCCAACCTGTAAGAAAAGTTATGGATTTTTCCTACTGGAGAAATCAATATAATGCCAGATCCATTACCTTCATTAGAGCATGAATCATCAAAGTGCATGTGCCACATACCATCATCTAAATCAATTTGTTCCATGGGAATGTTATCCTCCTCAACAAATATGGAATACACTCCTAGGTCCTCTTAGATATAGTTTAAATTAGGTTGTGGGACACTCTCTATGTAGGTGATATCCTTCCCTCTCTAAAGACTATAATGTTTTTACCATTCTGAGGAACATATAAATGTGTTTTGTCAAGTGAGAGGTATCCACCCGTAAAGGCTTGAAAATATCTTCCCAAGATGATTGAGTAATTTCTTACTGGCATATCAATTACCTGAATACTAAGGGTTGCCCTTATTTTAGGTTGTGCGCACAAAACTAAGGTTACATCTTTAATCTCACCTATGGTTGTTTTTTGTAGGATATTATAGGAGAGAATTCTTCTAGCATTTTCATTTTTACAAGACAAGACTATTTCTTCCATAATAATATTCGACATCACACTTGGGACCAAACACCATCAATGAGGAAACAATGTGCAATCTTATCCATAATCTTTACAGAAATATAAAAAGGGGGATTTTTTACAGGGTATCTAAATTTATGTACACCTACTTTATTTACAAACAAATCCTCTTTGTTTACCTCTTCAGAGAGGTTGGCTATAATGAAATATTTTCCTTCCATGAGTTGTTTCAGATTCCTTTGTTTCTCAAGGACGAAAACCATGTCCAGAAGGGTTTCATCTTCTTTGATGTTGGCCAACTGATCCAAGATATTGTACTTGGAAGAGGGGAGAGGGGAAGTTTTTTCTTGACTGCCAGGAACCTTAGGAACCTGAACGGTAGTAGTGAGTGAGGATAAGCTCGGGCTAGAGGAATTGCGAGGAGGATCAAATTGGCTCCTATGTTGTGAAAAGAATTATAAAATGCCACCAGGTGTTCATTTGTAGTGACAGTGTTATATCCTGAAAACCTAGGAAGATGATCTTTGAATTTAGGAAGTGGATAAGTAGCAGGTGCTAGGTTAAGAGGAGAGGATACATTCCATGGTGTGGTTGTGGCATCTTCTTCAAACTGGAAAAGCCCATATTTTTTTATGACTTTGGTGGGATTAGTGGTAGATTGGATAGGGATATGGTGGCTATATAAGCTACCAATCACTGATGAAGATGAAGACTGAGAAGAGGAAGCACTTCCAGTGACACAAGAGCTACCAGTAGATGCCATCTTGTGGATGTTAGATGAGGGAAAGAAACACGAATTGGATGAATCGGACAAATTTCTCCTTAGAGAACTTTGTTGGGTAGATAACACAACATTCCTTCTTCCTATTTCAGCATAGGATTAATTTCAGGTGATAAGCCTGTTCTTCTTCTAGAAACACGAAAGTCTAAGGACATGAAAGAAAGGCCAAAACTGAAGAAACAAGAAGGTTACTGTTGATTTCTAGGTTGTCTACGTCTAGATTCCCAACATTCTTGGGCACTAATATCTCGTTCAATTTCTGCCCATGAATGATTAAGCTCAGCATGGGTATTGGCAGTGTCTAAAATGGTTTTAAATAGACTCAAAGCAATGTTTTTATGATCTTAAAGACCGGGCTTAATATTGGGCTTCCTTGTAATAGGTACAGTCATTAAGAAATATAACAGTCAAAGAATCAATATCAGAAAAATAGATGTATTGATGAAAATAGAGTATAAAAATTAACCAGAGAGATATTGAAGATCTCCCCAGTATGGTTTCCAAATAAATGTTGAGGAAGAGATATGAAATGATCTCGCTCAAGCATTTTTAGATTTTGATTGGCTAAAGAGAAATAGACAGGAATGTCACCCTATGCTTATAGTCATCAAAAATAATATCCTAACTAACAAGTATTGATTACGAGTGCTTAGGCTAGTCTTTTTATAAATAAAAGATTGTTGAAAAATTCATTATTTATATGATTTTCTAAATATAGTAGTTTATGAAATAAATGTAGAGACACAAGTAAAGGCACCAATATGACAATCAAGACAGATGAGACATAAAGCAATCCTTTATTTCATTCCAACTCATCAAAGAGTCATTGCCTTTACAAAATTTTGTAAAGAAGTTTTGGACCAAAGTCAAACTTAGACGTCCCCTATGGAACGTACAAAAGGACCTCTAACAGAAAATAAAAAAACTAAACTCTAAAATATGGATCAGCTTGCCATAGATTGATGCCCACTCGAATATGCACAACATCCTTTGTCAGTAATTAAAACTAATTCACAAATAGACAAGTCTACACAGACTATCAAAGATAGATCAACACCTCTGAAAAACAAGTGTCTGAATGATGTAATTCAGACTTGAATCTTGTTGTCTACAATAAGACCCTACTATCATAAAAAATAATTAGGCTTGTGATAAATTAAGGAATGAATGAAAACTAAATTATCTCAACATAAAATCAAAGAGAAAACCTTTGTATGCTTTTCCTTCTATCCTCCTCTTGTTCCTCCCTTTCTTTTTTCCTTTAAGCAAATTAGAATTGCTTGAAGTAGTTGAACTACCTCATTAGTTAAGTTAACTAAAAACTCAACCAATGTTTTAGTTAGGGGGTAAAGTGATAAATCGTAATAAGGTTTATTGTTGGTTAGTATTTCTTAATCTGTCCGAGTTTGTGTTGACCCAGGGTTCATGTCTGTTCAGGTTTCCAACAAAGCCTCTAAAACTATTGACCCTCCTGGTCAACCAAAAGGAAACATAGCACACAGAATGCATTGCGCAGTCTCACACGATATAGATTTAATGGATGGATGTAAGACTCATGCATTTACAGCCTAGGATTGAGTGCGAGATATGAGAACTGTATATTGAATCATTATTATAACTTGTAAATGCAATATACTGTCATTTACGAATAAATAGGAAATATAGCAACTCATTCATTCAACATAACTATAACTACTGAAGAAAATAAATATATTCATGCATTCATCACATAACACAGATGTTACCGTGGTTCAACCCCTCCTAGGATATGTCCACAAAGATTTGGCTCTCAACACTTTTATTATAGTCATTATGTCACTATGTGTCACGTGCTTACAACTCTTCCTTGTTGGGTAAGATCTATATGAGGCAGACTAGATCGCACCAAGATCCTTAGCCTACGATATAACCATCAAGATCTACCCTCCTTTCTCTCTATCTCAACAGCTTATACAAAAATAGATCATACAACAAAAGTATTATATATTGTAACAACTCATAGATAACTAGCTAAAATCGATAATACTCTGAACCCAAGCCCTCTATGATACCTAAGTATCTATATTTATACATTCCTCTCTCTTCAACCATTACAATACATTACTAAAACCCTAACCCTAACGTCGTTAGGTCTTCCCTGCATGCATGCATGTTGTTCTTACTTCTATTTGTAGCTTTCCTCATGCATGCTTTCTTTCCAAAAATCGCCTTGATTTTCCTCTTTGTCCTATCTCCAAAAGGCCCCCAACACTGACATGTGACATTGGAATTTTTCCTTGAGCTCTGTTGCCTGTGTCTACACCTGCACATACTTCTCCTTGAGTGTGTCCACTATTTGGACTCCAATTTCATCATTGATCAATTCAACGCACTCTAATTGGGTCTGTGATATATGTGTCTTAGCTTCCTCTACCTGTGCCAAGACTTATACTACCTTCTCTTGCAACAATTCCATTTCAGCCTGACACTCCTATTTATGTGTTTGCATAGTGGTGAGCTCTGCCTGCAATTTTTTCATGTCATGCACCCCTTTGATGTTTTCTATGATTGGCATTGTTTTTTTCCTCTGCTTGAGGTCTTCGATCACTGCATTGATCCTTTATTCTTCCTTGTCCCACTTTTGGACCTGTTTATCCTCCTCTAACTTAGTCCAAAGTTGCATTTCTTTATCGAACAAGTCAGTTGTTGTGCTGACCTATTGCTCTATCTCCTGCAGCTACGTCATTGCCTCCTACTTCCTTTGCTCCTTTAATGCTATTGGAGTATTTGGTGTGAGCTGCTCTTGGAGATTCTCTATCTCCTTCTGATATTGATCGATTTCCTATGCAATCTGATGAATATTTTCTGTTGTTTTGATTTCCTCCATATGCATGGTCTTCAGAATCTTCTCGTATGTTCCTGCGAATTTTTTCTCCAGTTCATTTGTGTGCTCCTTATCCACTTGGGTTTCCATCTTACCTACTCATATATTATTTCCAGCACATCCCGCTTCTTTGTTACCTTCTGCAATTTGACTAAGTCTCTATGTGCGCGAAACTGTACCTCGTGGTTTATGCTAACCTGCAACTTGTGTAGTGCCCTGGATGGAATCCACGTCAACACCAGTTGTATTTGGGATAAGTATTTTAGGGATTGTTACACATTATATTCTTCATCCCTATGACCATTAATGATGTAAACATATATGTTGCCTTGAGAGGGGTTAGTGGCCTGAATTCCTGAAGAAAGAAGGGAGAAGAACTTTCCCTAAGAGAAGCAGTTACAGTTTCCTTTGTAAGAACCCTATTAAAGAGGATTTCCGCAAGCTAATCTATACATAGGGTGGAAAAACGCATGATTTCTGCAAGCTGCACCATATCTAGGTTGCAAAGTTTCCACAGGTTTCTCTATAGCTAGGGTGCGACGGCCTTCGTATGTGGGAAAAACAAGCATTTTCTCGATGCTTCTAGAAGGAGAATCTTCTATGATGAGGTGGCCTCTGAATGGTTTGGATCTTACTCTCTTTCATGATTTAGTGGGGTCATCCTAACCTCCTCACCTTATCCTCTTCAACTTATAAAAGGAGAGGAGATCTCATGGAGAAGGTTAGCTTGGCTTGCGATTAAGCTTTTGAGATTGGAAATTTGGCTTGGAATTGTTAGCTTGCTTAGAGTGGATTTGAGCTTTGCTTTGTCAAATAAGATTGTGAGTAGCTATCATATCTACAGTCTCATAGTCCATTGGAGCAAGAAGTGTGTGGGAATCAAGGAACTGTTGGAAGGAACATGACAATATCAAGGCATCTGGTTGTATCTTTCTTCCACATTCTTTAACACAGATATACTTTTATTTCTTATATGAATGTCATTTGTCCATATTGTATGATTCCTTCATCACATACATAGTTTCATATCAAATAGACCCTGTTATTATTGTCTTTTTTGGCTTGTGTTTATTTGCAGATATTTTCCATAAGCCTTGCGACGGATCTTGGATTGCATTGGCGAAGTCGGATCTTCGATATTTAAAAGGTATGTTCTAGATCCATTTCTCATTTGATAATTTAAATATAAGGAAAGAGTAGTGTATTTTCTTGTTTTGTTTTAGTTTTGTAGTGAATCTTGGGGGATTGATTTATGTCTGCACTTAACAATTAGCCCGATAAAAGGGGTGTCTTCCCCATGATCTCATCCATGTGCAACATACTGGGTGTGATGTGGAATGTTGCATTCCGATGCAGTATTGTATGGATTGGATCTTGGCCTTATTCTTCAACTCTTTCCTTTGTCTGTGGTGTTGATGGCCCTATTCCCATGTTATTGCCTGTTGTGCTTACTTCTCTGATTTTCCTAAGGAACTGCCACATGTCTGCCAAATCCTTTTGAATCGTGTCCCTGTGGTGTGAAACATTGTCAAAGTCCTCAGCTAGACAATCCTGGACCATTCAGGATATCATCTCTCCATCGTCCTCCATGATATTATAATATGGAGGTGTTCTTTGGGCCTTCATTTTCTTGCGTGCTCCTCCTATCTGCATGGCTGGGTTCTTGTTTCCCCCTAGTTCCTGTGAGTTGGGACTTGGGGTGGTATCCTGTGTTGCCTCATCTTGTTTATGCTGCTCTTTGGCCGGCTGCATATTCTCCTTCTTCCCCTTATGTGTCCCTGTCTTCATTGTTCCTTCATTTCTCTATGTTGTTTTTATCTGGCC
The DNA here is from genome assembly GCA_010110895.2 of Picea sitchensis. Classification (NCBI taxonomy): domain Eukaryota; kingdom Viridiplantae; phylum Streptophyta; class Pinopsida; order Pinales; family Pinaceae; genus Picea; species Picea sitchensis. Next base: position 61,502 of record SNQJ01S0033368.1, on the reverse strand, counting down.
CGTCCTTCGTTTCTTGGGCACTTGGATTTCCTCAGGCTATGTTTCTCCCTGCCCTACCTCTTCTTCTACTATTATTTCCGTCAAGTCCTAGGTGAGGACTGGAATCCTCCATTCATCTTCCCAGTTTCACCTATACCCCATCTATTCTCTTTCACCTTCTTCTTCTTCGATTTGAATATCGTGCAAATCGTCTTCATCTGGTGTTTCCTCTTGCCCATGGTAACATCGCAATAGTTCCTTAACTATATGTTTTCTTCACTACTTCTCTTCTGTTATGAACTCAAATTCTAGTTCCTTGATGAATATCATGCCTCTTATATGTTTCAGAGCTACATCTATGTTGGGGTTTTCATGTTCAAAAGAAAAAGTGACTGTAAAATTTTGTTGCAATATCCTCCAGGTCATAGTTCCCTTGCATAGTTCCTGGTCTGTATACGAGTTCACTGGTATTCCCTCTAGAGTATGTATGAAATGATGAGTCCATTCCTCTGGAGGTGTCATTTTCCACCGCATTCTTCACTTCTCCAAGTGTTTCTTTGGTGTCGCTTATCCATCGTACCTCTGCTTCTTGTCGTCTTTCTGTTCTACGCTGAACCGTATGCATAGTAACCGCTTACATTGGTACCAATATGTGATTGTCTCTTTGTGTGCACCCTATCATCTTCCAGGTGTGGCCTTGAGTTCTATATCAAGTGCTAATAGTCTATGATTCTCTAAAACTGCATCTTCATATTGTGCCAAGAATGTTTCCAAATCGTTTATTCCGTGGAAACTAGGTGGCTCCCTTATCTTTGTGACTACCCATCTTATTGCATGGTCTATTCGTGCACATATCCTCGTGGAAACTTCGTGTATCCTTTGTTGTTGGTTTTCTAAATCGATATCTGAATATGTTTCACATGAAGTGATACAATACCAACTAAGTTCCCCATCTGCAATTGGGTTCACGTAATCCTCACCATGCACAGTTTTTCTGTACAACTAGATGATTTCCTCTAAGTCTAAGAAAGTAGGTTCTGCAAAAAATTCCCCTTCCGATGGATATAATGGTGCGATGACCCTATATTCTCCTAAATCAAATGTCATTTTCCTTGTTTTCAAGTTGATCATGGCCTGGTTGTCAAGCACCCAATCCAGACCAAGCAATGTTGGGTAAGGTGTTGTGTCGTCCACTACTTCAATGACTTAAAAATATTCTTTAGTGTGCACTCCATCCAAGTCTATTGTCACTCTTTTCAGTCTACCAATTAGTAGAACTCTGTGTTGGTTTTCCAGTTTCAATTGAACAGGTGAATATCCTAATGTGGGCTCTCCCATGCATTGTCATGTCTTCTTTGGTAATAAATTCACCTCATATCCTAAATCCAGTATGATGTCTCCCATGTTCAAATATCTGATGTTGGCATTCAGTCTGAACTCCCTACTGGTTCTTCATCTTGTATGTAAGTGATTGACTATTTTTGGTTCTAGTTTTCCTTCTGTCTCGATGCTACATTTTTCTAGTATGTTTTGAAATATTTTCACAGATAATGGTTCATTTAATAATTTTACACATGATTGCAGAAAGCCTTTGATTGTACTTAATTGTCCCATGGGTTTCATTTTGTTGGTATGATCCAATAATTGAGGCATCTTGTACTCTGGTGTTTCATTTTTTTTCTGCGCAGTTGAAGTCGACGCCATGTATTCCTTCTGAAATTATTTCCCGGGCTCCTTAAATATTGTCTTCTTGTTCTACGCATCAAATTGTTTCCTTGGTTTGGTGTTCTTCTTCACCCAAAGGTTTTGTACTGGCTCTAGTCGGTCTGCACTATTCCCTTTTTTAGCTCCTCCACGAGTAACTATGTTGATGTTCCATCCTTCATCCCTTGCTTCGGCTGAAATCCACTAAAAATTTTGGTTGCTCTAGTTCCTCTTTTCCTGGATATTTACCAATAGTGTCGAACATTCCTCTGTATCATGGTGCGATGCATGAAAATACATACAAGTCATTGGTGGAAGCAGATATTATCTTGCATAATGTCCCGGTTGTTGACAGTTGTGACATACAGCTGGTCCTCTACCTCATCCAAAACCTTCTCTCGTTCCTCCTCCACCTCTGTAGCCTACTCGATCTCCTCTCGCTGCGTTATAATGAGGCGCCTGATTATACTACAGGTTATTTTATTGAGGCTCTATTGTGTTTTACTACGACAACGTGTTATTATATGGTTGGTGCGCAGTATTATACTACTGTTACCAGTGTGGTATGGAGCTAAAAATTGATTAAATTGTGGTGCGGCTTGCCCAGTCATCATTTCTTCCTGCACTCTATATGCATCTGATGTCCTTTCTCACATCAACTCCATAGTCCTACAATCTTTGTCATCGTGGTCTACTAACTTGCAAAAGGTGCAATATCAATTCTTTGGGATTTTTTGGTATTTCTGCAACATCGTGCAGTGATAAAGATCGTGACCCGGTTTCTTGCAGATTTCGCACCACAATCCTCTTGTTGGTAACGGATTTGGCATTCCTGTTGCCATATACTGCACAAATTTCAGACATTCATTCTTGTGGTGGCATTCCATCCTACATGTGGTACAATAAACAACTTCTCGTTTATCCTTCCTCTTATTCTGGTCCAGCTGAAACATTAAGTTCTTCAATTCCTCCGTCAGTTCTTCGATAGTTGGGTCCGTCTACTGATACTAGTTTTCTTCCAGTTGCAGGGATTCCTACAGATCCTCTATCTGCGTATGGAAATTATGTTGTTTCAGTGGATACTTTAAGTGTGGGAGCAGTGAGTTGATAAACAAGTGTCAATGTTGCATATCAGTCATGAGATATTTTAACTTTCCCTTCAGTCCCTTGAATCTCTGGTCAATCTCCCAAACAAATTCTCCAGGTTTTTGTCGAATTTCTATCAAATCATTCATGTATTGATCCTCTAAGCTCGTCTTTTGGAACTCATTTATCAACAACTTCTAAATGTCTGGCAGTGTCCTTGTTGTACTAGGGGCACTGTTTGTGTCTAAACTCATGTACCATTCTAGTGTGTGGTATATTAGCATAATAGCTAACTGCTCAATTTTGATATATTCATTAGTGATCTATTTTTCTTCCCAGATCTTTGCACAAATGAAAAAATGTTTCTCAGGGTCTTCTGTTGCTTTTCCTCGGAATTCTGGTAACTTGATGGTGGGATGGTGTCCTGCCATTCTCAACGCTGAACTACTACCTCTGCGCGGTGTAGATACTTGAATAGTGTTGCTTGAACTAGATCCTCCAGTTGTTGTTCCTTATGTAGATGTACTTCCTACTATCTGACTGCTTCTGAACTTCAGTTGTCTAAATGGTGGTGTTCTCTTTGGTGTATTAGTCACACATGGGTTTATGCATTCCATATTGACATTAATATGGATAGGATTGTTGCCTTATATTCTTTCTCTTGGACCTCTCATATGTTGCGTGCAGGATTTCCTCAATCCTCTCCACAGCCCAGAGATCCTCTACCCCTTCCTCATCACTCGCCAAGCCTTCCCTTGCAGCTACAGATCTCTTTTTGGTATTCACCTTGTATTGGTAAGGTACTCCACTACGTATCTTTCCAGTTGTCACCATGATCTGATTTATCTGGTCGTCGTCCATCATGATTGGGTCCAGGATTTCCTCCTTCTTTCCCTTATCCTTTCCTCCTTCCATTTATCCTCTTTCTTCCAGTGCTTCCCCCCTTCCCCCATTCACGTAAGGAAGTTTAGTTGTCTGACACCATTTTCATTACACCTTTATTATATAACAGTATCTTAATAGAATTATACAGTGATTGAATGTACCTTCCTCTAGGTCCACGTAGAAACTCTTGCTCCATTTCACTATATGAATTTGTTGTGTCGACTACAGACTCTGTTATAAAACCTGCCACAATACTTTCAAGCCAAAAGTCAACTGCGTGGGTGAATTTGTTGTTCACCTATTGTAACTACTCAATCTGTACTGTAGTCTAATCTAACTGTCAAATCCGGTTCATTGCGTGGTTATCCTTCAGCCTTAGTATCCACTACTGCAATAAGTGTGGAAAATCATAGAAAAAGACTTCATGCAAATCAGTAAACATGTATTTCTCAAGATATTTGCGGGTTGTTACTCTAGGGTTTTTGTTATGTTTCTATGAAAATTCTAGCTCTTTGGTTCTTAGCCAAGTTTTGATCTCTGCTTTTGTGGGATTCCACGGTCTCAACATCCCCTTCTAATGGTTCATTGATTTCTTCTTTTCTTTACTCATTTCTTGCTCAACTTATCTCATCTACTTAATCCTCTCTTGTTTCTACCAACAACAACAAAAAAATTTGTTTCTTACTCTTTCTTAATCTGTCTAAGTTTGTATTGACCTAGGGTTCATGTCTATTCAAGTTTCCAACAAAGCCTCTAAAACTATCAGCCCTCCTAGTAAACCAGAAGGAAACACAACACACAGAATGTGTTGCACAGTCTCACTTGATATAAATTTAATAGATGGCTGTAAGAATCATTCATTTACAGACTAGGATTGAGTGCAAGATATGACAATTGTATATTGAATCATTATTATAACTTGTCAATGCAATATACTATCATTTATGAATAAACAGGAAATATAGAAACTCATTCATTCAACATAACTATAACTACTGAAGAAAATAAAGATATGCATGCATTCATCACATAACATAGATGTTACCGTGTTTCACCCCCTCCTAGGCTACATCCACAAAGATTTGGCTCTCATCTCTTTTATTATAGTCGTTCTGTCACTACGCACCACACGCTTACAACTCTTCCCCATCGGGTAAGATCTATATGAGGCGGACTAGATGGCACCGGGATCCTCAACCTATGATCTAACCCTCAATATCTACCCTCCTTCTTTGTCTCTATCTCAACAAATTATACAAAAATATATCATACAACAAAAGTATTACATATCATAACATCTCATAGATAACTAGCTAAACTCGATAACACTTTGAACTGAGCCCCTCTATGATACCTAAGTATCTATATTTATATGTTTCTCACTCTTAAACCATTACAATACATTACCAAAACCCTAAGCCTAACGTCGTTAGGTATTCCCTGCATGTGCACATGTTGTTCTTCCTTCTAGCTTTCGCTTTCCTCGTGCATGTTTTCTTTCTCAAAATCGCCTTTCTTTTCCGCTTTGGCCTGTCTCCAATAGTTATAATTAAATAATAACTAGTAGGTGGGACCCCTTGTGACTCCCATTTACCTCTTAACAATTATAACATAACTATTTAATTAAACAAGAACATCTCTCCTTCTGACTCCCATCATCACATGCATGTTTGACAATTTATCTCATTGATATTTGATATTATTTTCAAAAATGCATTTCTCATATATCCAATAACAAAACATGTTGTCGAAAACCTTTGAAGTCAATTTTCATCAACAATAAATAAAATAAAACTCAAAAAATATATTTTCCAGTTTGAGATGAAATATTTCCCTTGTTGTTGTTGCCACCCCTCGATCTCTCTGAACTTTCCTTTGGTTGTGTTGAGCCCTTATGCATAATCTCACTGATCACATGAGAAAAATATTCCCTCAAATGCATCCGGGAAGACACAGATTTATCAGAGACATTGGAGGGTGAGAAAGGGGCAGCAATGGATTTTCCTTTGTCAGGGGCATGGTGGGCCTTGGTTTTCAATCTCTTGCTATCATGGGAGCACTTTAGTGGTGAGTGGACAGGGGAAACTTGGAAAATCTGATTGTTAGGTGGGGGAGTAGTTAAAGACAAATTGGGCCAATCACGATGTTGGGAGAATTTCGGGTGGACAATCTCTTTCCATTTGTCATCTTTGGGAACCTCGGATTGAAATGAGACATGAGGGGGCATGAGAATACCAGGGGATTATGGAACTTGGAAGGGAGGCCTTTCCAACCTCGGTTGAACCACTCCTTGCCCAATAAAATTGAAAAACCCAGCCTAAAATAGCTGGCCTAACTCTTGTAAGTCAACATCAAAGTGTATGGAGAATCTTGGCCTTCTTGGACCTTTGCTCCAATTACCTCTCCCTCAGTTGCCTATGCCATGGATACCTCGATTGAAAAATCCCATTCTTGCATGCATGATTGATTAGCAAATATTCCCTTTAACAACCATACATGACATATCCTTAAAAATATGAAATAGATTTTGGCTCAACAACATATCAGACTCATACAATCCAATCCATACAAATTGTTTTAACTGTTGTCAATGAGAAGGGGGTGAATAAAAGGTTCTGGGAGATGCGAGGGGTTTGTATTGAGCGAAAAATGATAAAATGAGGGGGAAAATAAACACAGTTACTGCTCAAAGACAACAAACAATCAACTGTAATGTAAACCAAAGAATATATCACTGTGTTTCAACCAAGAAACTGTGATTTCAAACTATTTCAATATAGAATTCTCTTAACTATAATTAAATTTTAAGAATAGAGAGTGAAAAATGAATTTGGGAAGGTGAAGGGTTTGTAATTAGAAAAAAGAGAAATAATTGTAGGGAAAGAGAGCAGGTATTGTTCATAAAATTAATTAAATAATCCATAAAACCATTATGTATCAAGCACAAAAGATCCAATACCAACCAAATGATCACTATGGCCAATTTAAACAACTAATATGTAAAAGTCAATCAACTCTGTGTATTAACTTGCTCATTGTTCATAATTAAAACTTTAACATAGTGTCATCAAAACAAGATAATATGCCTTCCATAATAACCCGTAAAAGAGTTTTGTTTCATCTCATTTATCCATTTAATATTTTAAAACAATTCCCAAATGAATAAACATGCACTTATTTCCACTTTGTTCAGTGTCAACTCATCAACCACTACCAACGAATTATTTCAATCATCAAATACAGCCACAAAAATTGTGCCTGATTTCGTCCTTTAATTCATTTAATAATTAAATTGTCATGAGATTATAATGTCACAAAACCTATGCCTCTCTCTGCTACGATGCCTAATATTCATCAATGCACATAATGGACAACAAAATACAACCATCAATATTTTAATTGCAAAGATCCTGACTTTCCATTTTAGACTCACAGGCAACAATCACCATTCAACTCACACTATGTTGTGGAATACACAGACCATTCGACAAATGAAAGACTATTTATGTACAATTCCAGTCACTCTGAATCTAAACATCCACAATGTTGGACTATCAATCCAATACAACGAGGGAACAACAATATGCCCGATCTCATCACACAAATCGATCAAATTGTAGAAAAACCATATTGTTTAAAAACCCATGACCCTCTTTGATGGCGCAATCAAATAATATCCATAGCATATATAGTCGATGACCATGCCATAATTACCACAATTTCAATATTATCATTTGGAAATTTAAAACACACAGTAACAACAATCATTAACTCAACCTAACATGTTGTAGGAAAGCTACATATACCCATGCATCACACGTGAAACATTGTTGTGACTTAATCAATTAAAACTAATGTTGGGTTAACAATTCAATAATCACCATGTAAAAGACAACGACTGTGTATTTGATCCAATTTCTCCAATCAACCAATTAATAGTGTTGAGATTATCAATTAGACTGTCATAATAACCAATTACAGTGACTAAATACCAATAACCAAAACCACTGTCAGGATAATCAATGAAGACGAGCCAACAATAGAACACTATCGATGATGCACCACTAACTCATACCCATGTATCCAACAGGACATACGAGTTCCCTTGATCAAAATCGGGCTTTGAATAATCAAGGATTCACCCTGTGGACCAACACAGGGAGACTGGAGTCGACCCCCACCATCGGGTGAGAACCTTCGAGACCAACAATGCACACATAGGGTATACCACCACTAACTTCACATATAGGGTTCCAACTCTCGTGATATGAGAGACTATGAAAAGAGGAGAAAGGCTTCACTTTGGTCCCGTAACAACACTTAGAAAACATAGGGTATAACCCTCAAGGTTTTCCCAATCAACCCAAGAATTCTGAGATAAAATAGAGTCAAGGAGTAGAAATGAACCTTTAGAAATCCCTTTGGCATAACTTCCATTGTAACCAACTGCGCAACATCAACAACATGAACGAACCCATACCCAAGTGAAACGATACACAGTGACACAAGTGTTCCAAACCTAGTAAACCCCATAACAGACAAATGATTGGGTATGGTGATAAGAAAGCATGGAGACGTCCAACCAATCTGGACCAAATAAAAACCCTTCAACCAAGACCAAGAAGGATGACAAAGATCCTTTATGGATTCTAACACTTAGAACGATCAATGACACACTGTGGCTTCAAACATCTTTTTCATTTTCCATGAAAACCACGCAACAATCTATTCCAGACAAATATCACAAATTTACATAGTTTCCAGTCTCAAGGAAAGAACATACCAATATATCCCGAGACAATATCTATTTCATAACTAGAGAATATTCATGGATGGAGAAAAGACATATGTGTAACCAAGAGCACCTTAAAAACATAAGCTTGGCCAAGCGATTCTTCCTCTACTTGAAAGTCAGAGGCTAACCAGAGAAAAGCACAGTTTGAACAATTTCCAAGCTAGGGTGAGGGAAAGTGGAAGGATTATGAGTGACATGTATTAAATGCACGTCGCCTCAACCCCCACTCATTCAATTCCTTAGTACACGCCAACCAGCCTCCCATTAATCCTCTTAATAAATATATGCATCAAACTTAACACCCATCACTTGTCAAACGCTCCACCCATATAAACTTTAACCATTGCCAACTATATCATAACACATATCAACCATGTTTCATATAACTCAATAAATCGTATAGCCACTAACCCTGTTATCTAGGACTAACAACCATCCTTTCAATTCCAATGCATATAGTGTAGCATAATAGTATAGTCTAGCTTCTTCCTTTTGCATTTTTGTGTATATTTCTTTATTTCCTTTCAATTTCTCTTTATTTATTGTTACTAATATGTATCTTATGTAGGTGTCAGAGTAATGAATCTAGGAACAGATAGCAAGGGTAACAATGGAAGGTCATCGTAATCATGAAATTAGAGCTTAGAGCAACAAAAACAAAACATAATATGCTTTACCCATCCTTCATTTGTCACAATTAGAACTAACACATAACAAGCCTTATCCATTGCCAATTAAAACCAAGATTTCATAAATCATGTAGAACCAAGTAAGCAGTGTCGAACAATAGTATAAACATGAAATAAGAACCAGATCTAATCTCCCAATCTACAAGGGGTTCCCACCTACTAGTATTATATATGTCATCATCATATAATTAATAGGCTTACAAAATAATTTGTGGGAGAAATCCTCGTTGCAATTTTAATCATCAACACACCCCTCTTCCTACTCCCGACAGGCCCTCGAAATCCATTTTGATGGACTACATGTTGGGCCTTCCTTCAACCAAGGAGAGAAATGACTGTGTTTTTTTGGTTGTTGATATATTTTCCAGGATGGTGATTCTGGTCGCCTACAAGAAGAGCATCACAGTGGAGCCCACTACCAAGATATTCTTCGAATGAGTGTGGGTAAATTTTGGGATGCCACAAACCATCATCTTAGATATGGACAATCATTTCCTTAACACATTCTGGTTGAGCCTCTGGTCACATATGGACACCAAACTCCCTAAATCCATGATCTTCCACCACCAAACGAATGGCCAAACTGAGGTCATCGACAGGGTGATAATTTCTATCTTGTGCATGTACAATTATAAGCATATGTGAACATGGGATTATAGTCTTCCCTATGTTCAACAAAATTAAAATAGATCCATACATAGCTCAACCGACCACAACCCCTTTCAGGTGGGGTTGGGATTTCAAACATTGGGTCCCATGGATGTTGCACTACCCCTTGCGTCCAGACAGGCATAATCTTACCATGCTCAAACTAAATCCAACAAAGCCACTCAGTTCATTGAATGAATCCAACACATTTTCCAATAGTTTCATCATATTTTGGGAAATTCCAATGCCAAGTACAAGCAGTGTCATGATCAACATCGGGTGCCACACAAGTTTTAGGTGGGATAAAAAGTTTGGGTGGATTTTCAGAAAGAATGCCTTACAAGACCCCATTGGAAGATTTTCCCACTCTGCTATGGAACTTACACCGTCACCAAGGTTGTGGGTGACAATTCTTTTGAGATCAACATTCCCCCATTCCTTGGCTTGCATCCAATTTTTAATGTGGACCTCCTTCAGCCATACTTTCTACCATTGTTGGACACCTCATAGATAACAAAACAATTGACAACGATAGAGATCAACCCTGAATCCATGGAACAAGAATCCATTGATCATATCATGGACACACAAGTCAAGGGTACTCACCCACAAAATCTTCATCATTATCCTGTTGCCAAAGTGGGGTAGATCCTACACCAAGGCAAGTGGCTCACCCGGGGACAAATTCAACAGAAATTTCCTCATCTGATGGGGGAAATCAATGCAATGGAGACTAATTCTTCCTAATGTGGGAGGATTGATGCAGGTGGATATCAATGGCCACCCACATCTTCCAACTGGCTCACATACATTTTTCATCTTTGCATCTTTTTTTCTAGCTTTTTGGGTCCTAAAATTGCGAGGTTGTTTTGAGGCCCTAAACAACATTTTTTGGGCCCACCATAGCCACATTACAGAGGGAGTGAAGGTGTGATACAAACATGTGTATTCCTCATATATACATTTCCAACAGGATATCGTGCGCCTTAAAAATAGATCGTATGAAAAATTTACAACCCCGGGAAGTTGATGTACCAACTTACGCCATCAGGGCCCACATGACTTTTGGTGCTTCATCTCCTAGGGTTATGTTTTTGGATGTCTAGGGTTTTATAATTACTTCTTGATGATAAAAATTCTTGGAGGCATCATTTTAATGTGCTTAGGAAAATGTGCATAGCCACCACATCTCTCTTCGAAGATTAGCTACCACCATTCGAACAAGATTGTTTCATTCTATATTTTATAGTTTCAACAAATTTCTTTATTGAATAGAATTTAAGTTTCACTGTATGTTCGTTATTGTTCTCTGTATATCTATGTTAATTATATATATGTGTTTCATTTTGTTTCGTTTATAAATTTGGATCAGGAAATCTCTAAAAATATGTCCATGCTCATGACATCATCAACATTTAAAATGGATGTGCTTGTAGTCTGGGGTTTTCATCCATTTTGAATCTAGATAACTCAAGTTCATATACTTAGGCATTGGGACTGAAACATTCATGTACACACAAATCCTTTCGTATGAAGTTTTTCATCCTTTCATTCCTTCCTTTGATATTTTAATGAATGTCTCTAGGTTATTTTTTATGCCTTCCAGTATTGTTTCATCCCATAATTCTTGTGGAAGGGAATACAGACAGATCCATATCAATGTGTAAGAGAAGTCCTCTTTTTTTAGGTGGAATTTCTCTATCAAGTACCATAAGTGTAGAGAGACAAAGTAAGATAAATAAGGTTGATTCTCAAAGATTATTTCCTTGTCTTCCAGATGATGAAATATTAATGTAAATAAACCTTTTGATCCTAGTTTTAATTCAATGTTCCATTTTAGCTTCTATCTTGGGCTGATCCAACCAATGAGTTATTTCTCTATGGGTCAGATGCCTAAAAAAATTTCAATTACTTCATGATCCTTCATATATTGAACATAATATCAATTTTATTCATATTTGATTTCATAGTGGGGAAGTTTGTTAGTTTTCAATATAGATTTCCCTAGTTCCCAAGCATTTGTATTCTTCGTTCTCTTCTCCATCTCTAGACTTGTGGATCCATCCTATATTTTTTCTAATATTGCACCTCCCTCTACATTTTCTATCATTTCTCCTGCTAAGGAACCCTTAATGGGATGCCATCTCATGTCAATATCAATGATTTTCCTTTCTAATATGTCATTGTAGGAGTGCCCTCCCCCCGACCCCTTCTTTATCAACCATGCAAGTCATCTCCAATTGCTTCACCTCTTGATGAAAAGCCTAAAACCCTCTACTACATGTTCTCTCTAATTAGAGAGAGTAAAACCTAGTCGCACCCCATATATCACCTTCAAAACAATAATCCCTTAGTATAAATTCATAATTAGAGAAGGAACTCATCATCAAATTAGTAATCTCATTTCAATCTATATAGTGGTATTAAATTTTTAAATTCAAATTTAGTAGAAATTAATATAGATATAATAGTTTTCATTCTTATCAGGTAGCCTCCACTTGTATATACTAATCATAACAAACATAGCATATCACACATGCTAATAGAAAATTGCATAATTTTAAGTTTTTACTAAACCTTATACAATACACCAACATATACTATAAAGAATGAGCTTGATTTGTATTACATACATATGAAACCAAGATCAAACCGTTTAACTCATATATACCATAAACAAAGCCTAATTTACATATATTATAATTATATCCAAGTTTGCATCCATTACAATTATGTCATGGGTGAGAAGCGTTCAAAGACAAGCATATATAGAGCTCAAAATACAAAATGATATCTCTCCAATTGTAGATCAGTGATCAAATTTGAAGGGATGATCTTAAATTCATTTCAAAGGGAATATAATTGTCCAACCCTTCAAAGATGAAAAGTTACAAAAATAATTGTACTTCAACGGAAGAGTGTAAATTAATCAAACGCCCATAAACATAAATGCAAAAACAAAATATTATCCTTCCAAAAGTTTACTATCTTAAAAAATTGAACAATGGATACATAAAAAGTTGTAAATTTTCAACAACAATAGACTCAGAGTGGAAAAATATCACTTATCGGGCTTATCCACCTATGTGCATCTCAAAAGCAGAGCAAATTTGAGTGAAAATCGAAAGGTTCACATAATCCCAAGAAAGTGTCCAACGAGTCATTTGTATCCATCTATGTTCTCACACACACATGGGGAACATAAAGGGAAATGAGAATGAAATAAGAAATAGGGTTTTGGGGATAATAACTACTATCCCCCTCCACTTTATTATTCTTGCACTAATTTAGTGTCAAGTTGGGAATGTGGAAGAGAACAAGGAAAGAAAAAGCAATGTTTATTCTAGTCACATTTCCAGTAGCATAGACAATGAGTGTAGTGTGAGTAAGCTAAATTGTAAGAAAAAACATTGAGATGATTTAAAAATAGTCAGGGCCTCCCAAGTGAAATTCATCTTGAATAAATGATTTTCTATAGAAAAAACACCAGTTATAAACTTGTTACAAGGGAAAAACTCTCTATGGCCAAGGGTAAACCACAACAGATAGATATGACTGCAAAAATCAACTCAATTCCAACATATGCTATATAGAATAATCTACAATACAAGAAAGAGGCCTACCTCGATCCAACGTTTGATGATGTTCCATCGTTGAGCACTTTGACCTAAAGATTTATACTTGCAAGAAATTCTCAACAAACAAGCAAAGAAAGTATATAGTGATGATATAAAAGGAATTAGCACATCAGATAGCATAATCCATTAATAAACATTACAAACACACCCATGGATAATAATCATATATTTGCAGGATACCAATAGGATGGGAAAGGAGTATTTCTATTAATAATTGATTAGAAAAAATGTCAACATTACCGACTTCCGTGTCGGTATGGCTCGAAACCAAGAAACCAAGTTCCTTCCAACTAGGTCTCCACCACTTCAATCCTCCACCAAAGGGAAGCTCATAGAAAAGAGGCAATGAGATCCTCTCAGCAATAGGAAAAGAGCTTGGGGGCCGAACACTGTGTTCATACTTTAGGGACAAAGGGATGCTAACTCAATATGAAGTAATTTCTCCAGAGTAACTTTGCTATCAAAGTTGAATTCTTTATCCTCTTTTCCATAGCTCGAAATTGTGCTCTTATCTCCTTTAGAATGCAATTGAAGGGCCAAGTCGGAACGTTTCCAATATATGGAAGGCCAAGGATCAAAGATCTCCTGTCGTGACATGGAAACCCGACCTCATTTTTTATTTTCTGGCACAAATCCGGATATAGATGAGCTGCAGTGGAGTAGCAAGCATATATGCATCTTGTATAACTGATAGGGAGCGTATATATGGGAAAATATATTTTTTAGCTCTGAATTCATCAAAAAAGGGATGATAAGTCTGCATAGGGAAATGGAAAAAGGCCCTCTCTAGAAGATAGAAATGGTGAGGAAAATCTTGCTATAACAAATGCCCCCTAATGTGTGAGATCAAAGGATTATCTACGATGTTTGAAATACATTATAAATAACCCAGAAGTGGAGTGGTAGAGAACCATTTGGATGAACTCAATTTCTCATTACATTATGTATTGACTTTGCATGCATGGCTTCCAAGAATACAATGTAGATCCATGTGGAAAATATACCAAACAAGTGTTCATGGCCATGAATAGGAAAATACAAATGTGGTTATATGACAAAAGTGTCATAGTCATGAACAAGGCCTAGTGAAACCAGTCTCAAAAATCAATCCGAAGATATTTGTATACCATGGAGTACAATCTGATCTCCCATGATCATTGCAGTCAAATAGGTACTGGTCCAATGAAATGGAAGAAACAACTTAGGAAAGTTGTGGCCACATAGTGATGTCTTCAAGTATTCTACACTATTCGCCAATGGTGCAAGTCTACATCATGTGAATAAATGAGTTGAGGTCAAACACGATGAGACATTGTTTGATTACTGGTCATTGAAGTATACTGTTAACAAACACGAGACAACCTACCGATAATGAAAGTAGGTATCAAGGCACCGAGTACATCTCTACAAATGTGAATAAAGGAGTTGGTGTCGAACACTTGAGGGATCCATTGATCAGGAGACATTGATGTATTCCCATCTGTCAATGGTAAGAGAGCCTGCCACTAATGACTACAAGCCTCAAGGTACTCATAAAACTCTAGGTCCCATATCTAGAATAAATGAGCTGAAGTCAATGGAAATAGACCCACTGAAAGGAGAGAATTGAGGCATCTCTCTTCAGTCAGCATGAGGAACAAATCAGGAGCTTCATGATTTGGTGGAGATCAGACAAAGAACATGTTCATGAACCAATGAACATGTGTGTCTTTCGCATGTTCCAAGTGCAAGTAGTACATGAAAAGGACCCTCTGAATAGAATTCAATGATGAAAAACTATTGACAAAGGTGAGGAAACCACCAATAAGGCTAATGAAATCCAAGACACTTCACAAATCTCAAACTGTGAATAGATGTCTTATCGTCGAACACTAGGGAAACCACCCAGTCAATGACCAATGATGAAATGTCGATTGTTGGGTCCAAGGTGACCTACCAATGATGAAAGTAGGGCCAGGGTGCATGATAAGACCAAAGTATCATGTGATTCTGAGACAAACTGAGGGTATGGCCGACATGAAAAGTCAATATTTATGAGGAGTGGTTGACACAGGTTGATAGACTTCCTTTGAACAAGAGCATGAAACATATGGTGGACTCCAACAGCATGGACTCTATGATGTGGCAATTAGATGCATGAGGCATCAATAACATTCTCTATGGGGACTGGAAGAGTAACCAGTCGATAGAGAAAACTCTGTAGTGAGATCAGCTTCCTAAGGCCATGCTAAACCCAAAATTATGATGACACAAGGACTCAATAACTTTGTGCTATGTTCAAAGGAGACATGACTGCTTCCAATTACAATATAGTATTCCCTTCCCGCCCATCTTTTTTTTTTTTTTTCATAACAAATGAATGTTATGATCCAGAGGAGGGAATGAGTGTCGCAAGTAAGCAAAACTTGTTCCAGCAGTGGAACGTACCTATTCTCAATGCAAGGAAATGCATGGAGGATATGGACACTCAAGGTGATGTTCCCTCTAGGGTATAGGGTGTCAAATTGCAAAGGATAAAAACAAGGTAATGCTTGGTTGAGGATGCAAACTGCTTAGGCAACGGTTAATAACACAAAGCAAGAACCAACAAAAGGCTCAATACAACAAGCGAGGGCATGATATGCAATCACAACTTAACGTTAAAAAATGTCCTTTTTTATATCTTTTAGTCTACTTGGTGTGAAAAAGTGGTAAACTTGTGACAGACGTCTTTTCAAATCCAATTTACGAGTGTGAAAAAGACAAGTTCACTAGGAAATCTTTTATATTTTTGATAGCGAGTCAGAAAAGAGCTTAAGTAGGACTCATGATATTTCAAATCCAATTTTAACGAGTGTGAAAGGGACAAATCACTCAGTGATATTTTCATTTTTTAGACAAGTCGGAAAAGAGCTTAACTAAGACTCATTATTGGGAGTCCATGGGTAATAAGGTTGTGTGTGCATGAATGAGAAATGAGGCTCATTGTAAAGTCACATATTGAATTATAATGGACTCCCGGTCCTAAGGAAAAAACATCGGCATGGGCACCAAATGACAAAGAGGTTCTAACTAGGGTACCCATGATTGGTAACTCTCTACCATTTATTAACGATGCTATTAATAGCAGATGGAGGTTTATGCGTCACAATAAATGGGTTCGTACCTAAGGCGTAAAAAGTGATAGTTGAAGGATAATGCAAAAAAATGCACGATGGAGTAGATACCTATCTTATATGCTAGGTTATGAATATACCTGCCTGAGGATACGAATGAACAACCATGATGTTGAAATCCATAAGAAAATTGAGTTGAAACTACAAAAACCATCTTAAAACCATTCTTAAATTAGTCCATTAGACAAAACAATAGCATAAAACTATATCAAGTGGGTAAAAAATGGCTTATAAATAGTAATAAAATCAAAATTTATTGTATCATTTTCATTTCTACCCAAATAGTGCAATTTAGACTAAAACACCTCCAGAATTCAAACGACGATCGTTGGAGAAATACGTAATGGAATCATGCACCGTTTAGACCAGGTAACTCTTCATCCCATCCTCTTCAAATTCAGTGGTTTACATTTTTGAGTTAGGTTCTATTTTGTTAGTTTTTAACGGAGCAAATTGGGTGTTTTGGTATACGCGGGTTTCTCTGAATAGGTCGCGTATATGACTAGATATATGCCCCAATGTGAACCACAGGGGGCATATATCAGAAACTATGCATGACTGTTTGTAAATAAATCTCGTATACGTGCGCAAATGGCAAAAACAAATATGTTTCTAACTCAAAAATGATTTGTTTTTTTGCATGATGGTGTTGGAATGGAGAGAGCGAGAGCATGAGGAGGTAGATGCAGCAGTGGATCGAGATCTGGTGGCTCAAGTGGCTTTAAAAATATGTGGTTTATACCAGTTTTGGGCTCTCAAAGGAATGAGGGACCAAGTGAGAATCCTGGAAATGCTGGTGGGCTATTGGGATCCCAATAGCGAGAGATTTATCCTTGATGGAAAACCATTAAGGATTGAAGTAGAGGACATCTACTTCTTGACTAGACTTTCACACCGAGGAGAGGTTGTGGACCTCAAGTCACATAGGAAAGGGAGTGGAATGAAGTTCGAAGAATACATCGAAGCCCACTGTGTTGTAGGGACTCCCATGGTGGGAAGTCAAATCCCTAACCGGGCTATAAGTAACCTCAGCCTGAAGATTATTGTGCTCGTGCTTACCAGGATCATAGGAGCAGCCTCGTTGCATCAAGCATTGAGACCATTTATGTTTTATGCACTAGAGTGTGCGAGATCCCATCGTATACGATTGGTGTACTTCACTACTGACCAACATGAAAGGTCAGTTGATAGAGTGCAAGCAGGGGGGGAAGCAGAACTTCGGGTTTTCCTCTATCCTTTGCATCTTCGTTTTGGAGAAATTTCCAAGTCTGGGACCTAGGGTGGAGATGATTCCTAGAGGACCACATGATCTAGCTATGGCACGATGGACTAAGGTCATGAGACGATAAGCGGGAGGTAGGGTGGTGACACCCTACAATGATGATTTTTTCTTCTGGTGGCAGAGACAAGTCATAGCTCTGGATGACTATCCCTATGTGGGAATCGATTTCAGAGGAGATCTTGATATTCTTCTTCCACTAGGAGCCGCCTACGGCGCCATAGGCAAAAGGTTTTTATATATTTCAGTTTTTTGTATTTTTGTACTGAAGAGAACAAAAATATTTTTGGGTGGTGTTTTAAATATTAACTTGATACTTGTGTGATTGCAGATGTGGGTATGCAATGGATAGAGGGATTCCTACAACATAGGTGAAGGCACCGTTGAGATGAGGTAGTGAGAGGAGAAGCAGAGAGAGTCCTACAGAACATGCAGGGTAACCTTTCTCGTTTGACACAGAGGATTCCTATGGTTCAGGTGGAGGATCTACCTGAAGGCATGCAGCGGCAGGTTATCGATGTACCTATAGCATGGGTACGACTCTTTCGGTGTCTCACAAACTCCGTTGTTTTCTATCATGATACACATCCGACACCACATGTGTAGATGTCATGGGATATGTATATCGACAGTATATGTATTTTGAGGGTTTTAGCCCCAATTTTGTAATATAAACACCATATTTTTTGGAAATATATAAAGAGGGGTCTTCATCTTTACTCATATCTTATAATGTGTACATTGATTTAATGGTCTTATTTTCTTTATTAATGTGAAAAATGCCAATCTAAAACATAATTAGCGTAGGCAATAGATACATGATTAGAACTTATAGGAATGTGAAAGTATGTAATAAAATCAAATTGTCGTTCTAAAAGACGTACCCGTAGGAATCGACGAAGTAACATCGGATTACGCACACAGTAACAACTATTCAACTGACATACGACTAACTGAGATTCCAGGTGAACCTCTAGAGAGAGAATACAATGTGAGATATCATCGCACAAAATTTCTATGACGATGCTATATTCGGCCACATTGGTCGTGGATGGCCCTAGGCATATGCCACCTAAAGACACCAGTACACCCTCGGGTTATTAAATCACCCAAGCGGAGGAATCCAAGTTCTGTGTATGATGACTGGCTCCATCTGTGAATCCTAGGTAGACCAAAGACTCCGTTGACATATGCCAACCAAAAGGGAAAACTCGATAAGAAATCCAAAAAGAAAAAGAAAAAGGATGTATATACACTAAAATTACAATAGTATACAAAGGGTTTCACCCAAGCCTAGGGCTCAAGTATAATACCTTTTCAAGTAAAGTCCATTTCTGGGCTCATCCAATTTCTTCCCTTCATAATCTTCCAATTCGTAGGCTCCTTTTTTTAGAGCATGTCGCATGATATAAGAACCATGCCACATGGGTTTAAACTTGCCTTCCCCTAGCGGTTCTTTGGCTTGGTCATATAGGAGGACCAAGTCACCCTTGGTATACAACCAGGGGAAGAAAGACTTGTCGTACTGAACCTTGACACATTTTTTGTTTGCCTCGATAGTCGTTAAGGTGTCTCAATGCTGCTCGTCAAGACTCACTAGGTGCACCAAGCGTCGCTCTAAATCTGAAGTGCCAGGTAGGAGCTCGACTGCCAATTTGAGAGAAGGGATTTCTCATTCAATGGGAAGTATCGACTCCACACCATGCACTAACTGAAAAGGGGAAAAACTGGTGGCAGTATTAACCGAGGTTCGGTATGCCTAAAGTGTGGGATACAACATGATGTGCTAATTGGAATTACTCCGACTGACAATTTTTTGCAAGATGGTCTTGAGAGACTCGTTGATGGCCTCTACTTGCCCATTTTCCTGGGGGTAATAAGGATATGAGTGACCATGTTGAAACCCCATCTTAGACGCTAGTTCTACCATCATTTCAATCTGAAAGTGACTACCATGATCATTGACAATCTCACTTGGGATATCGAACTGGGGGATAATTTGGTTGAACACGAAGAAGGTTGTAGTCTTTCCATTTGATTTTATAGTAGGCATGGCTTCGGCCCACTTGGTAAATTAGTCGACAGCTACGATGATGTGCTGATTCCCCCCAGCTGAAGTTGGGTTGCAATCGACAAAATCTACCCCGCACTTGGTGAAGGGACGGATGGTAATGACTGGGTGAAGAGGGGTTGGGTGCGAGTGCATTTTATGAGTGAAAAACTGGCAGGGGTGACACTTCTTAATCAATTCAATGAAATATTTAAATATGGTGGGCCAAAAGCAACCGACTCACATGATTTTATTGGTTGTCGCAAGTCGGGAAAGGTGACCACCACAAGCCGCTTTGTGGCAGTCACTTAGGACTAACTCAACTTCCTCGTGAGTTAAGAAATGATGTAATATACTATCTATTCCTCGGTGATACAAAGTGTCGTCGACGATGGCATACTTTTTGTCTTGGTATCTAACTCGTCGTTGATCATCTCACGAGAGATGCTGAGCGAACTTCAAGGTTTGAAAGAAAGGTTTGAAAGGTTTGAAAGATGTATACAAACAAATTTACATGGATAGCATCCTCATCTAATCGTGGGAAATCGGATATTAAATATGCAAAAACTAGCGACTTCTTGGACTTGGCTAAAGCAAAGTCGAGATCAAATTATTGTAAGATAACAATCCATTTATTATATTTCCCGCCTATGATACACCTAGTGAGGACATATTGAAATGGATTAACATCAGCGACTACAGTGGTTTTGCAAAGCAATATATAGTGTGATGCAAGAGCATTGCCAGCACATCAAGCAAGCCAGCATGGAGCGGAAGACAACTGGACAAGCCAGCACACATTTTGAAAACACCTTGATATTGTTGCGCAAACATTAATGTTTCGATTTAATGAAGGCGCACTTTGTGTATTGTAATGGGCCTTGAGCGGATAGATCTCGTCCTTAGGTAGATGAGGCATTTAAGATAGTTAATGAAAAGTTATATATAAATTTAATTCTAGATTTGATAGCTAGAGTTCGAGGGGGAAAACGGATATAGACACCCTCCTTTGTACATTGTAATATTATCAATTCAGAGGACCAAGAAGAGAATAGCATGCAGAGAACTGTGTATGAAGAACACCCATGTACAGGCATTTGAATTAATAGAAGAGATTTTATTCAAATCCATGGTTTGTGTTGTTTTCTCTGTGTATTGATGTTATTCTCATGAACTTTTGCTTCCTGTCATATAATTGTTTTATATGTTGTGTATGTGATTTCATGGTCGAATAGAAGTCTAAAAGGAAGAGGGAATTAGTTTCAATTGTTTCTCTATTCTGAGCCAGAGAATTCCTACAAGGAGTGCAGTTGAATTTGTCCGCAAGGAGTGCGTTGACAGAGGGCTTCAGATAGAGATAAAAAAAATTCTAAGTTCCTAGAAGCACCGTTGAGTAGAAGAGTCGTGAAAGGAGTGCGCAGGCCAAGTGAAGACTCAGAGTTGCAATTCTGAGAAAAGGGGATTAAGACTGTTGTTGAAGGTGTGCGCAAAGTTAAGGAAGGCTGAACACTTGAAGTGTTTACAGAGTTTCCGCAAGGAGTGCGTGCAAAGAGTTCTCTTTTTCTAAGAGACTCAGGGTTGTGGAAAATCTCAGGAGGGGTATAACCGTTGATCCATGCCATATGAGTCATCGGATATACACGTGACATCGCATATCGGGGAATCACGAGTCAAAGCACCAAGTTGTTGCAACAGGAAGTGCGATATAGTGATCCGTGATATCCCGATAGGATCGGAACTGTCCATCGTGTGAGGACGCGTGTCAGGATATCCCGAAGAGTCGGGGATCGGAGAATCGGGGTTTTTGAAGACAAAGAAACCTCGCCACTTGGAATCGCGACCCACGAAATTTCGACAGAAGGTTTGTGTGGGTCACAGCAGGAGATAGTGGAGGACAGGTGGCATAGAGTCGGAGTTCGGGAAAATCAAAGTCCCGAATCCTTTGGTGTTAGGAATCGCGACCCTGCGAAGTCCGAAGTCCTGACGAGATAAGGGTTCATTGAAAGGTCAACCCAGATGTATATCGGTGTTTCGGCGCATCGGTATCAGGGGTCGGAGAACCAAGAGCTTGGCATCGCGAGTAGCAAAGTCGCGATAGAGCCGAACTCTCGATAGAGGGAAGAGGAAGTTGGCGTAGATTAAGACATCGGGTCTCGGGGATCCGAGAGTGTAGTGCTCGACTGTTGGACTCGCGAAGTCGTGAGTTCCGATCCTCCAAGAAGTTAAGGAAGGAGGATCGCAGTGACGAAGAGAATCTGTGGGTAGGAAAGTTTCCTGATAGGGAATTGGAAGAACCTTTGAGTTCTTCGGGCCGTGGAGAGAGAAGAAGGTCCTGAGGAAGAGTGGTCGTGCTTCGAGGAGTGCAGCTGTGTCAGGTTTGGTATCAGAGCCTATTGTTTTTCTGTATATTTCAGGCAAGAGAGGAAAGAGGTAAGGGGCACTCTGATACAAAACGTCAGTTGTGGTATCAGAGCAGGAAGTTCTTTTCTTTCTATTGAAGAGAAGAGGATTTATCATGCCGCCCATAAGAGAAAGAGAGTCACCTGATCTAGAAGACAGGGAGGTGTGAAGAAGGGGTAGGCCGGTAGGAAATCTAGAAATGGAAAGGCAGATGAGAGATCTCCGAGAAAGACTTGAAGAGATGGAGACAGCTCAGAGACACACAGTTAGTGTGGGGAATCTCAGCGATTCAGAGGATGAAGTTGAGGCTGAACGAGAGGAAGAATTTGCAGCCGAAGATGCATCAATGGAGCGATTAATTAAAGCTATCACCAGGATGGGTGTGAAAGCGAATATGGACATCCCAGTCTATGAGGGGATATTGGATGCAGAAGAGCTACTAGACTGGATTAGAGCTCTTGATACCTACATCAACTATGAAGAGATCGAGGAGGAAAAGAAGGTCAGACATGTTGTCACATGCTTGAAGGGACATGCAGCCTTATGGTGGGACGAGCTACAAGAAGACAGACGTTGCAAGGGAAAGCAGAAGATCAAAATTTGGGACCGAATGATCGTGAATATGAAAGCGAAGTTTATCCCAAGAGACTACTAAATTACTCTATTCAGGAGGATGCAGAACCTGAGACAGAACCTGATGACAGTGAAGGAATACACTAAAGAATTATATCGACTGAACATCAGAGCAGGTCATCGAGAGAGCGATGATGAAAAGGTGGCCAGATATCTGAATGGTCTGAGATACGACATTCAGGATGAATTAAGCATGGTTACCATCAGAACGGTGGAGGATGCTTATCAGATGGATTTGAAAGCTGAGGAGAAGCTGAGCCGAAAGCAAGGTCAGCGAGGGCGAGGCAGAAGTCAGCCCATAGGCAAAGAAATTTCCCAGGATAGATTCCAAAAGCCCAAGGAGGAATGGAATAGACCTCAGGGTAAGGTTGAGAAAGGTGGGACCTCACAGAGAGGGCCATACATTGAGCAGAAAGGACATCATAATGAGCAGAGAGGAGATTATGCTGATGCAAACACTTTTCCTCGTACCAGAGGTATAGGAAGAGGCCGAGGTGGAGTAATCACATGTTTCACATGTGGGAAGAATGGGCACAGGTCATTTGAGTATCCAGAAAAGAAGAAGGACATTGGAGAAGATCACATCATCGAAGCACAGAAGCATGATGTTGAGACCGAAGATGCAGAAGGAAGAAGATCGCTCACGATGCATAAAGTCCTTTTGACACCGGAGAAGGAGGTGGAAACCTCGGTGCAAAGGACCAGACTGTTCAGAATAGCTTGCAATACCAAGGATAGGGTGTGCAAGGTCATCGTAGACAGCAGTAGCATAGATAATCTCGTTTCAAGCGAGATGGTGGAAAAATTGGAGCTGGAGACAACTGATCACCCGAGTCCATACAAAGTTTCATGGCTACAGAAGGGACATCAGGTGAGTGTCACTAGACAATGTTTAGTTGAATTCAAGATAGGTGGATATAATGATAAAGTACTCTGTGATGTTATTCCCATGGATGTATGTCATTTATTGCTGGGTAGACCATGGCAATATGACAAAAATGTGGTTCATGATGGGAGAATGAACACATATACTTTAGAGAAGGATGGGAGGACACACAGGTTTCTTCCGATAAAAGATAAGGAAGTGAATACGGAAGTGAGCAACACAATACTTCTCATGAGTGGGACGTAACTTCTTATAGAGGTAGAGAAGAAGGAAGATCCACAATTCTTTGTGGTCAGGAAACCGAGGATTGTTCTGACTAGCACAAGAGTGGATGATTTTCCAGATGAGATTCAGGAACTACTGGAAGAGTTCGCTGACATCATAGTGGACGAATTACCTCATTCATTGCCACCGATGAGGAGTGTGAGTCACCATATTGACCTCATTCAAGGAGCTAGTTTTCCAAATAAAGCCGCGTACAGATTGACACCGCAGGAGAACGAAGAGGTAAAAAGGTAGGTACAGGAACTGTTAGATAAAGGGTTGGTCAGGGAAAGTTTAAGCCCATGTGTTGTTCCGACATTACTCAGTCCGAAGAAGGATGGAGGTTGGAGAATGTGTACTGATTCCAGAGCGATAAATAAGATAACCATTAGATACAGGTTTCCATTGCCGAGAATGGATGATCTGATGGATTGCATGAGCGGGGCAAAGTATTTTTCAAAGATAGATTTGAAAAGAGGATATCACCAGATTCGCATGAGAGAGGGCGATGAGTGGAAGACAACCTTCAAAACCAACGAAGGACTGTATGAATGGCTAGTCATGCCGGTTGGCTTGATGAATGCACCAAGCACCTTTATGAGACTGATGAATGAAGTCCTGAGAGAATTCATTGGGAAATTTGTCATTGTTTATTTGGATGACATACTGATTTACAGTAAATCAGAGGCTGAACATTTGAAGCATTTAGCCATTGTGATGAAGAAGCTGCAGTAGGAAAAGATGTTGATCAATATGAAGAAGTGCTCATTTATGAAGACGGAGCTCATTTATTTGGGTTTTGTTATTTCGGCGAATGAGTTGAAGATGGAACCGGATAAAGTAGGAGTGATCAAGAATTGGCCATCACCGAGAAATATTTTCGAGGTGAGAATTTTTCATGGTTTGGCTAGTTTCTATCAAAAGTTCATCAGAAATTTCAGTGGAATTAGCGCAGCGATGATGGACATAGTAAAGAAGCGACATAAGTCTTTTCATTGGACAACAGAGGCTGAGAAAAGATTCAATTTGTTGAAGCAGAATATCACGGAACAACCAATGTTGGTGTTGCCATATTTCATGAAGACATTTCAGGTGAAATGTGATGCAAGCGAGTTTGCCATAGGAGCAGTCTTGAGTCAGGAAGACAGGCCAGTTGCATATTTCAGTGAGAAGCTGGATGAAGCGAATCTGAAATACTCCATGTATGATAAGGAATTTTATGCTATCATACAGGCACTGAAGAACTGGAGGCATTACTTGATCCCAAAATAATTTGTTTTGTATAGTGATAATCATACATTACAGTTTGTGAGTCAACAAGAGAAGTTGAATCAGAAACATGCAAAATGGGTAGAGTATATGCAGAATTTCACATTTGTAATTAAACACATTTCAGGTACTGCTAACAAAGTGGCTGATGCTTTGAGCAGGAAGTGTTTGTTGCTGCAGGAATTCCGAGTCAAAACATTGGGTTTTGAAAAGGGACATGTACGCAGGTGATGCAGATTTTGCAGAAGCGTATGAAGCAGCTGAGAATCCATTTCTCAGAGATCGGAGTCCATGGATAGATTATATGATCCAGGAGGGATTACTGTTCAGAGGCAATCAACTGTGTATTCCAAAATTCTCCATGAGGGAGAATTTGTTGAAAGAGAAACACAGTGGTGGATTGGCAAGACATTTTGGCCATGACAAAACATTCCCGCAGTTGAGCGAATCATATTTTTGGTCGGGAATGTGAGCAGATGTCAAGAGGTTTGTTGACAGATGTCGAATTTTCCATCATTCGAAAGGGAGAAAGAAGAATGCAGGTTTTTATCAACCATTGCCCATACCAGAGAGGCCATGGGAAGCGATTAGTATGGATTTTGTATTAGGGTTGCCGAGAACGCAAAGAGGTGTTGATTCCATCTTTGTAGTGGTGGATAGGTTTTCTAATATGGCACATTTCATTCCATGCCAGAAGACCAGCGATGCGACTCACATCGCAAATCTGTTTTTCAAGGAGGTTATTCGACTCCATGGGTTGCCGAAAAGCATATTTTTAGACAGAGACACGAAATTCATAGGGAATTTTTGGAGGACCTTATGGAAGAAGCTAGGAACTAACTTGGTGTTTAGTTATTCTTATCATCCTCATACGGATGGAAAAACGGAAGTGGTCAACAGAAGTCTGGGAGACTTGCTGAGAAGCTTGGTGACAGAGCACCATAGCAGTTGGGATAATATATTACCACAAGAAGAGTTTGCATACAACGACTCAATGAACAAGAGTACATGAAAAAGTCCATTTCAGATTGTGTATGGAACACAGCCGAGAGGAGTCTTTGAATTGCGAGATTCAGAATAGACTGCGACTAGCAGCGCTAGTATAGAAGAATTCGCTGAAGCAATGAAAGAACTTCACAGCCAGGTGGAGCAGCGACTGATGGATTCAAATCAAGAGTATAAGCACAGAGCAGATCAAAATCGGAGGCAACTTCAGTTTGAAGTTGGTTATCCAGTTTTGGCACACTTAAGGAAGGAAAGGTTCCCAAGGGGAACATACAACAAGCTCAAAATGAAGAAAATTGGGCCATGCAGAGTCATGAAGAAATTCAGAGAGAACGCTTATGAGATCGAGTTGTCGTATGGCATTGGGATATCTTCGATATTCAATGTCGTGGATTTATACCCGTACAGGGATGGAGAAGCAAAGACTGCAACTGATCAACTAGTCATCTAATGGGAGAAGCAGATGCCGATAGCAGAGAAGCCACAGATGGAATGCATACTGGATAAGAGAGTGGGTGAGAAGACCATAAGAAAAGGATGCTTTGAGTATTTGGTCAAGTGGAAGAATCATCCAGTTGAAGATGCCAGCTGGGAGAGAGAAACAATGATACATAAGCATGGACATACCGTGCAGGAGCTCATGGACAGGAGCCCATGAAATTTTTCAAGCCAAGGAGTATGATGCAGGAGCATCGCCAGCACATCAAGTGAGCCAGTGCGGAGCGGAAGACAGCTAGACAAGCCAGCACACATTTTGAAAACACCTTTATATTGTTGCGCAAACATTAATGTTTGGATTTAATGAAGGCGCGCTTTGTGTATTGTAATGGGCCTTGAGCGGATAGCTCTCGTCCTTAGGTAGATGAGGCATTTAAGATAGTTAATGAAAAGTTAGATAGAAATTTAATTCTAGATTTGATAGCTTGATTTCGAGGGGGAAAACGGATATAGACACCCTCCTTTGTACATTGTAATATTATCAATTCAGAGGAGCAAGAAGAGAAGAGCATGTAGAGAACTTTGTATGAAGAACACCCATGCATAGGCATTTGAATTAATAGAAGAGATTTGATTCAAATACATGGTTTGTGTTGTTTTCTCTGTGTATTGATGTTATGCTCATGAACTTTTACTTCCTGTCATATAATTTTTTTATATGCTGTGTATGTGATTTCATGGTCGAATAAAAGTCTGAAAGGAAGAGGGAATTAGTTTCAATTGTTTCTTTATTCTGAGCCAGAGAATTCCTGCAAGGAGTGCCATTGAATTTGTCCGCAAGGAGTGCGTTGACATAGGGCTTCAGATAGAGATAACTTTTGTTCTAAGGTCCCAGAAGCACAGTTGAGTAGGAGATCCATGCAAGGAGTGCGCAGGCCAAGTGAAGACTCAGAGTTGCAATTCTGATCAAAGGGGATTAAGACTGTTGCTGCAGGTGTGCACAAAGTTAAGGATGAACACTTGAAATGTTTGCAAAGTTGTCGCAAGGAGTGCGTGCAAAGAGTTCTCTTTTTCTAAGAGACTCAGGGTTGTGGAAAATCTCAGGAGGGGTATAACCGTCGATCCATGCCATAGGATTCATCGGATCTACACATGACATCGCATATCGGGGAATCGCAAGTCAAAACACCAAGTTGTTGCAACAGGAAGTGCGTCGCAATCCGCGATATCCCGATGGGATCGGAACCGTCCATCGTGTGAGGACGCGTGTCAGGAGATCCCAAAGAGTCAGGGATTAGAGAATCGGGGTTTTTGAAGACAAAGAAACCTCGCCACTTGGAATCACGACCCGTGAAATTTCGACAAAAGGTTTGCGTGGGTCACAGTAGGAGATAGTGGAGGATAGGTGGCATAGAGTCGGAGTTTGGGAAAATCAAAGTCCCAAATCCTTTGGTGTTAGGAATCACGACCCCGTGAAGTCCAAAGTCCCGATGAGATAAGGGTTCGTTGAAAGGTCAACCACACGTATATCGGCGTTTCGGCGCATCAGGTATCGGGGGTTGGAGAACCAAGATCTTGGCATCGCGAGTAGTGAAGTTGTGATAGAGCCGAACTCCCGATAGAGGGGAGAGGAAGTCGGCGTAGATTAAGACATCGGGTCTCGGGGATTCGAGAGTGTAGTGCTCGACTGTTGGACTCGCGAAGTTGCGAGTTCTGATCCTCCAAGAAGTTAAGGAAGGAGGATCGCAGCGACGAAGAGAATCTGTGGGTAGGAAAGATTCCCGATAGGGAATCGGAAGAACCTTTGAGTTCTTCGGGCCGTGGAGAGAGAAGAAGGTCCTGAGGAAGAGCGGTCACGCTCCGAGGAGTGCGGTTGCGTCATAGTGTCATAAACATTGGACTATGTGAACGTTAGCCAAAGATAGATTTTCGACGTGAGATTAATTAAGCTCAGGACCGACAAAATTTCGACTAAGATTGTAGATGACGTGCTCATGGAGCTCATCATGCTCCTGAACTAGAAACATACCAATCATCTCTTCAGATGCAGAAATATATAGCAACTAATCTCTACTGTAATCAAGAGATTTCAGTAGAGGAGCCAATACCAAGGATTTCTTTAAAACATTGAAAGACTCCTGGGCTCGCTCATCCCAGATAAATGGGGTGTCTTACTTCAGTAGGCACATGAAACCCTTAGTGATATTGGCACAATTCACTATAAACTGACGCAGAAAGTTAGCTTTCCCCTGTAAACCTTGAATTTGTCTAATCGTGCATGAGGGAGGCAATTGAAGTATTGCCTCAACCTTAAGAG
Organism: Picea sitchensis; assembly: GCA_010110895.2. NCBI lineage: Eukaryota > Viridiplantae > Streptophyta > Pinopsida > Pinales > Pinaceae > Picea > Picea sitchensis. Next base: position 32,382 of record SNQJ01S0033368.1, on the reverse strand, counting down.
GATCTACCATGATCCCAGTCTCGGAAACTAAAAATACTAAGAGACGACCAGACCTAACGCAAAATATGCATTTGTGAGGGTTTAACCAAATTCTATAGTAACGACATATTTCAAAAACTAGCCGAAGGTGTGTGACATGATCTACTCTCTTGCGAGAGTGAGAAACAAGATCATCGAGGTAATCTTTGATTATATGCTTGAGATCATGAAAAGTGAAAGTCATGGCGTGTTGGAAGGTTGCTCTGGCATTTTTCAGGCCGAAAGGCATTTTCCGGTATGAAAAAGTACCCCAAGGACATATAAATGTCATCTTCTGTTGGTCCTTAGGTTTGATCTGGATTTGGTTATATCCTGAAAATCCATCCATAAAGGAAAATATTTCTCTTCCTGCACACTCATCAATAATCTGATCAATGAAAGGCATGGAGAAGTTATCTTTAGGGCAACCTTTGTTCAGGTCGCGAAAGTCCATACACACACGGATGGTTCCTTTCTTTTTATTCACAGGAATAGGGTTGGACACCCATTCAGTTAAGGGAACCAGGTAGATGAAGATGGCATTAAGTAACTTCTCCACCTTTTCCTTAATAGCGGGTCCTTCCTAGGATTAACATCTCTAAGACGTTCTCGAATTGGTTTAGCATACAGATAAGCTATAATTTCATTTTTGCCAATACGAGGGTCGATCCCTGGCATCTCTTCATATGACCAAGCAAATACATCTCGAAATTCTTTGAAGACGTTGGTGTAGATTAGAATCTCTTCTGGCGAACAATCCACACCTATATTTATGCTCTCAATTTTTCCAGGGGTATGAAAGATGTCGATTGAGACAGTAGGAGAAATACTTGCCATATTTCCTTCATCATAAATTCTGTGTGTATCAAGTGGAACTATGGCATGACCGACTATCTCACTCAAGGTAGATCGAAAATCATCTTTCTCGATTCTTTCAAGACTTGGGAGAAAATAAGATCTATGATGCATGTCATCCCAAGGTCTCTCGGAACCATTCATGGTTTCAAGAATGGATTTTTCCAAAGGAAAAGTATCCTCTAATAAATCATGTGAACAACATAATGAAGTGGCCCATATGGGCCTAATAATGGGATCCTCCTCATCCCTCTGTGAGGTAACAAGATCAAGATCAGTGAAAGAGTCAAGGATAGCTTGATACACAATCTCTGCTACCGATAGTGGCATAGCCATGCCAGCATGCGAATGACCTTCAATCAATGAAGTTGGAGAAGGTAGGGTCCAAGGATCACTAAAATAGGAAGTGCGGAAAGGAATGGACCTCTCTGTTGAAGCAGGCCTACTAGACATGGCGTAAACGTGGTGAATTGGTGGCGAGAAATTCGAAAGTACCCATGAGGGAAGAATACATTCTAATACCGATATTCTCATTTGTCAGCTGAGAATCGTCGATCATGAGGATTGACAATCCAACAGATGCGTTAGGACTAGAGTACACAAATGATAACTGGTTGATCATCACGATCTCCCCCTGATAAGGAAAACAAAGTACATGAAAAATAAATGATACGACAACGAGCATAGCATAGGTCCAATTGCGACCTAGTAAAAAGTTATAATCGAGAGGCGCATCAACTACCTCTACTTCCAGCTCTACTATCTTCCCACCTAACTAGACCAGAAAGGCAGGGAGAATACCATGAGGGCTAAGTGTTGGTTGTGCTGGAATGGATTCGTCAGCACAGCAGGTGGTAGATTTAAAAGCCTCACAACCTCCGCAAGTTTGGGGCATAAGTGGGTAAGGTGGTCATCGATACAAATTTTACAAGGAAACTTCACCTTACGCTTATCTTTCTGTCCCTCTCCATCATTATAATTTTGTTTCCCATTATTATCTTTGTCCTTGGGTTTATTATTATTCTTCCCACCCTTACGATTATTTCAACCTTTCCTTTTATTCCCATCTGGTTGTTGGTCACGATTTGGGTTTTTCAACGATTGCACGAAATGTACATCCACCGACTGGATGGGTTTTGAGGATCCAAATGAAGCTGGTCCTCCGATAGAATTCGTTGTCGAGTCTGTGGATTTTACATTGGTGGACCCTACAATTCCATCATCATGGGGTCTGGGAGATCATGATTTGTTCGCAGTGCATCTGGAAGAAGGTGGTATAACATCCTAGACTGAGCATATATCAAATCAAATTGTTGGGCTCTAAGGATGGCTTCTTCCTCATTAAAGACCCCAAAAGTAGCAACATCCTTTGAAATAGGAGCGTTTAAATACTTTAGGAAACATTCTAGAAGAAAGGTTGGGGGTATAGGAGTCTTAAACAACCACCTTCGCCTACGCCATTCCTAGATATGGTCTGAGATGTGAGTGTCGGTACCCTGGTATAAAGTTGACAAAAGTTCAAGGCCAACATCATAACGAACAGGCAGTTGAAAGTGATTGAGAAAGGCTAGCACCAACTGATGGAATGACCCATATGTCCCCCTAGGTAGCTTAATGTACCATTGTGATGCCACTCCAATGAGAGTGCGCTGAAACAATCATAACCTAATAGAATCATGGTTCAGAGATTTCGATGAGCACCAAAGGTGAAAAGTAGTGACATGATCACCAGGGTCTTCACCATTCTTACCTTCAAACTTTGGAATGTCTGATGGAAGTTTGGTAGGGACAGGGGGCCATGTGGGGTCATGACTCACCGAGTCATTCATTATTTTAGACAAATATGGCAGATTAAGTGTGGCCAGAAAGGGAATACGGGGTTGCGACACCTGACCCCATCCTCCCGCGAAAGATTATGTGTTAGGAATTGCGTTCCATCCAGGATTTTGGTGAGGACCAAAACCTTTTTCGTAATTATAAGACCCTCCTCCAGGATGATTCATAAAATATGTATTGGGCATCATTCTAGTAGGAATGTTCTGATAAGGGTTATGAAAATCCCCCCTAGTTGGATTAGATCCAAGATGGGGGTTTTTAAAATTGCCCGCAACTGGATTATATCTAGGTTGGGGAGTGCCCAAAGTTTAATATTGACCTCCTCTAGGTGGGAACCCAGAGGATTGAAGTGGATTCATCATGCCGAAAGTATTGGTCAGAATCGGCACCGAGGAGATAAGGATATAGGGCAGAACTTGTCCACCAGCTGGGTTGTTCCATCCAGTAGTAGAAGGATTAGACCCGGGGTTAAGAATAGGTACACTCCATACATTAGGATTTTCTTGGGGAATATGAGAACCACCAAACGGGAAAGGAGTGTAAGGAGGTGTAGTGACCCCAAGTCCAAGGCTAGTGTTATGGCCAGCAATTGGGATGGCAGTTGAAAACTACGAGGTGAAGTTAGGCATACCATAAGAAAATGGACTAGAAGCCATGGGGATGGTTTGAACATTGTAACTCGGTGAGTGGCCAAAACCCCCAAAAGGGTTCGATGCAAGAGATGAAGAATTAACTACAGGCCGAGCCATAGTACCAATGTAAGCCTCTGGAACTGCAACTGTAGCGGCTGCAGGTGTCGAAGGAGTGCCATTAATTATAGTGGGATTGGGAGACTAAGAACTCCCAATGTTCTGAAGACTAGACTCGGTACTCATCCTTGTGGGGCCACAAGTCTGAAAAGTGGATGTGTGTGTACCACTACTGATAACTCTATGCCTTTTAGAAGGCAAGGACTCAAAAAATGGTGGTAACTGTAACAACCAACGAGAACTGCGAGGAAGTTGGTCTGACTCCATGATGACTTATGACTCTTCCACAAATAAAAATATATCCTATGGCCAACTAGTAGACAAAGAGAATACCAAAAATTCAAATGACCAATATGCATGAAAACGGGCTAAAGTCGTTGAGTGGCCTCCCTCGCAAAAGAAGGCATGTCTCATCCATGAGGGACTTGAGACTCACCGCTAAAGTTTGGAGGTAACCAAATCAGTTATAAGGGCCGTCGTGGGCTTAACAACCATTCAGTTAGATCCCCCCGGAGAGGTAATCCTCCATAAAGGTTCTATGTTGTCTGACCCTTATCTAACTCAGGGTACAACCAAAATAACCCCTGCAAGTAACCTATGAGATACCTAAGTCAAGCAACTAATAAAACATTGTATAACCGATGCACAGGAAAGCACTCATAAGTCTGGATCACCATATGGGCAGGGTAGCAAAGCCTGAAACCTTGAAAGAACCACCTCTCATAGAAGTATGGGCACTAGAAAAATCCCCAAATATGAATAAATCCATAGAAATATCTCTGAAGCTATGTGAGTATCCAGGGGTTATCCCTTAACTAACTTCGCACGACCTCATGATTAACTCCGATGTGAGCGGAGCCTCCTGATCTTACCGATTATACAATGGACTTCTCAACTCCCTATCTCAGAAACATATGTTGATTTAATTTCCTTGGAAAAGTTTACTCACAAAATCCTATTCCAAGGCACTAAATCCTAAGCTAGTTTGTGCACCCTAAAAATAAAATCATGACTAATCAATTTTAGTTTAAAGCATAAATTTTATTGGTCGTGGTTACTCAAAAAGGTATGGAAGTGAAACTCATGGTGTTATGACTCTGGCAGAAAATAAATATGGATATAATGCATAGTCTATCTTTAACTTTTCAATGAATGATATGCTATTAAAACAGTGCAGTCTTTGATTTCAAATCTGCAATTCAGAAGTAAAATACAATCTTTCACTAGATGTGCTAAGATAATGATAAACATTCAAAGACAAATGCCAACCACTGCAAAATACCTAATTTTTTTTGTATTTTCAATATTCTTAAAAGAAAATGCATGGACTGATAAGTAACTTTACATATGAATTCTACTGTGTATAAAAGTAGTAACTCAAGAAGAATACCAGGAAGCCAAGAAAACAGCCCAGAAGCCAAGGACAAATTAAAAATAGAAAACAAAGAGAAAGACTACACCCAAAAATTCGACTCCAAAAAGGCTTCCTGTCATCCCAGATAATCTCGACAGACCCTATAGATACCTAAGAAGGCTCAACAATATTTAAATCCAACCCAATAGTCACCCAACCAAGAAAACAAGCAAGGGGAAGTGGTATACGTGACCATTCAGGAGAACATAGCATATATATGCTTCTTGCAATGACTGTCAAGAAAAAAAGGGAATATATGCTTTAAAACAAGGCCAGGCAAGGGTAAAAGGATGAAAACTCAAACTCGGAGTGAATAGGATCTGTCACGCAGTGATACAACAAGAAACACAAAGGAAAAAGAGCAATGTAAGAAGAAAAAGCACTTCAACGCTTAGAAGGAAGATCTCTTCCCCAGTGGAATCGTCATTTCTGTTACAAGGGAAAAACTCTCTATGGCCACGGTTAAACCACAACAGACATATATGAATGCAGAAATCAACTCAATTCCAACATATGCTATATAGACTAATGTACAATACAAAAATCGATCCAACATTTGATGATGTTCCACCATTGAGCACTTTGACCCAAAGATTTATACCTACAAGTTGTTCTCAACAAACAAGTAAAGAAAGCATATAGTGATGATATAAAAGGGATTAGCACATAAGATAGCATAATCCATTAATAAACATTACAAACATGCCCATGGATAATAATCATATATTTGCAGGATACCAATAGGACGGGAAATGAGTATTTCTATTAATAATTGATCAACAGAAGTGTCAACATTACCGAATTCCATGTCGTCATGGTTTGAAACCAAGAAACCAAGTTCCTTCCAACTGGATCTCCACCACTTCAATCTTCCACCAAAGGCAAGCTCATAGAAATGAGGCAATGAGATCCTCTCAATAATAGGGACATATCTTAAGGGTTGAACACTGTGTTCAAACTTGAGGGACAAAGGGATGCAGACTCAATATGAAGTAATTTTTCTAGAGTAACTTTTCTCTCAAAGTTGAATGCTTTCTCCTCTTTTCCATAGCTCGAAATTGTGCTCTTATAGCCTTCAAAATGCAACTAAAGGGCTGAGTCAGAACATTTCCAGTATATGGAAGGCCAAGGATAAGAGATCTCCTGTCGTGACATGGAAACCCAACCTCATTTTGTATTTTCTGGCACAAATCCTGATATACGCGAGCTGCAGTGGAGTAGCAAGCATATACGCATCTTGTATAACTGATAGGGAGCGTATATATAGGAAAATGTATTTTTTAGCTCTGGATTCATCAAAAAAGGGATGATAAGTCTGCATAGGGAAATGAAAAAATGCCCTATGTGCAAGATATCAATGGTGAGGCAAATCTTGCTATAACAAAACTAAATATCTTCATGCATATTTGCAAGTGAGACGACTTATGTTCATGTGCACTTGTAGATAATTCTACGTATAATCTGAAGCTAAATCCAAGGAGACACATGATCCTCAATATAAATGGTCGATGGATGCAACACTATTTTATGTAAACTAGATATAATTTCTTCCAAGAGAAACTCTTTTATATGGAAGCTAAATTTTGTGATGCATTAGTAAGAGGCTTAAACCAATTTCAAAGTGGTAAAGATAAAACACTAAGTATTATCAGTGCATAAATGTGGAATATTCTTACCTCATTTAGAAGCTTATTTCCCTATATTTCATCTGTAAAAGAGAGTGTTAATCCACCTTGAAGAAGGAGTTTCTAGACCCCTAAGTTCAAATAAAGGTGATAGTCAGCTTTCAATATCGAGTTGGATGCTCGAACGAGTATTAGAATGTCTTTACGAAAATGTGAACTTGTCAAAATTCAGGGTTAGGGTTAATATTATGAAACTTATTTCCTATGGTGGGAGAGGGTCTTCCATTTGCAGGTATGTAACCCCTTTATGTAATTAAAAAGTTTATGGAAATGTGATTGTAATACAAGATCCATTCTTAGTTTCTTTGGCTAGAAACGTTAGATAAAAATCCTTTGCCATCAAAAAGAGAGAAATCCAACACATACAAAGACTAATAGTAACACACAAGTGCCTAAAAATTAAGTATGTATTCTACACATGTAATCTAAAACCTACCACTTCACTTCAGAAGTATAAGTACAAAAATACTTATTTCAAGTCTTTCTATACAATATTCAAGAATAATCTAGAATACCTCCATAAAGAAACATTGACTATAGAAAATAGGCAGTCCTGGGATTATATGGCGCCTGACCTACCAATGGGATTCTACAAAGAAACATGGGAGACACCATGCATGATCACTGGAAGATGCACATTAAAGTATTTGGAAAAGGATTTTTGACAGAAAAACATGCAGGCAAAATCAGTTTTATGCGTAACATGTCATGGTAGCAAAAAAGATAAGATAAAGGTGTAGAGATGAATCATGTTTCTCAAAATTCCCAACAAGATGATTGACAAAGATATATCTATAAAGACACCCCAATAGTTGCCAAGATAGTAAGGTAAGGGAAAAATGGTTTTTTTCAAGGAAAAATTATTGATATATCCCAAACGACATGTTTCTAAGGATTCATATATCCCAAACAACATATTTCTAGCTCAGGTGACCTAGGGTAGAGTGTAGACTCCCTAGTTAGAATATATTGTTCCTGGAGGTGGATTTTCTTGAATCTTACATTAGAATTGGGTAGCACTTATTCGACATATACTAATATAGTTGGGTATTGACAAAAAATTCCAAAATATTATAAGCTTATGCCTTTCCAATGCTCCAATAAGAATTGCAATAAACAGGAAAACCTCTATAGTTGTAGAACTTTTGAATATCTCTAAGTCAAGGTTGCCCAATTTCTCCCTATCCTTATCCCATTTCTGCAAATTCTCCAATAAGAATTGCAATAAACAGGTGAACCTCGATAGTTGTAGAAATTTTGAATATCTATGAGTCAAGGTTGCCCACTTTCTCCATATCCTTATGCTATTGCTGCAAATGCTCTTAGATACTACTTGGATGTTGTTGGGATAGAAGGGTATGTGCATGGAGTATCTTTCCTAAGAGCCAATTTCTTAATAACCACTTCACACATGAATCCAATTGCACAAAAAAGAAATGTATACTTACAAAGAAAAAGCTAAAACACAATATTTTGGGCACATGGAACTAATATTGACCTTGTGAGAGTTATCGTCCTCTCCTTCCAAAATATTTCCAAAATCCTTTCATCTTCATATACATGTCCATTGCATCCAGGCACAAATTTAGTAGTCTTTTAAAAAAATCCTCCACCCCAAAAAGACAAAGTCCATCGAAAAATTACATTAAGAAGTTGTTAAACGGTACTTAGGATGAGTTCCTTGTTGTTATGAGGGAAAAACTCTCTATGTCTAGGGTAAACCACAACAGACGAAAATGACTGTAGAAATCAACTCTATCCCAAAAACATGCTATATAAACTAATATGAAAGTGACATAAGAAAGAAGCCTACCTCATCCAAATGTTCGATGAAGTCCACCATTGAGCACTTTGACCCAAAGTTATACACCTTCAACTAGTTCTCAACAACCAAGCAAAGCAAGCATATGGTGATAAAATAAAAGGTTATAACATTAGATAACATAATCCATTAATATACATAACAAATATTCCCATGGATAATAACTCAAATATTTGCAAGATATAAATTGGATGGGAAAGGAGTATTTCTATGAATAAATGATTAGTAGAAGTGAAAATATTACAGACTTTCATGTCGGCATCGTTCGAAATCGAGAAATTAAGTTCCTTCCAAGTGGGCCTCCACCACTTCAATCCTCCACCAAAGGCAAGCTCATATAAGAGAGACAATGAGGTTCTAAATCAATAAGGGAAGAGCTTGGGGGTTGAACATTGTGTTTAGACTTAACGGACAAAGGGATGCAGACTCAATATGAAGTAAATAATTTCTCTAGAGTAACTTTTTTCTCAAATTTGAATTCTTTCTCCTCTTTTCCATAGCTCATAATTGGCGCATTTATAGCCTTCAAATGGAACTGAAGGGTCGAGTCAGAATGTTTCCAGTATATGGAAGGTTAAGGATCAGAGATCTCCTATCGTGACATGGAAACCCGACGTTAATTTTCATTTTTTGGCACAAATCCCGATGTACACAGGTTATAGTGGAGCAACCTATGCATACGCATGCTGTATAGTAGGCAACGTGTGTACATGTGGAAAAATATGTATTTTTAGCTCTATTTTTTACAAACAGAGATGATAATTCTGCATGGGGGAATGGAAAAAGGCCTTATGTGAAAGATTTTATAGGGTGAGGAAAATCTTTCTATAACATATGCCCCCTAATGTGTGAGGTCAGAGGAGTGTATGCGATGGCCAAAATACACTATAAACAACCCAGAAGTGGAGTGATGGGGAACCAACTTGAAGAACTAATTGTTCGTTACATTCTGCACTGACTTTGCATACATGGATTCCAATAGAATTACACTGCAGATCCATGTGAAAATATACTAAACAAGTGTCTGTGACCATGAATAGGCAAATACAAATTTGGTTACATGCCAAAAGTTGTCAAAGTCACGAACAAGGCCCAGTAGAACTAGTCTCAAAACCAATCTGAAGATATATGTATACAATGGAGTACAATCTGATCTCCCATGATCACTGAAATCATATAGGTACTGGTCTAATGAAAAGGAAGCAACAACTTAGGAAAGTTGTGGCCACATAGTGATGTCGTCAAGTCTTCTACACAATCAGACAAGGGTGCAAGTCTACATCATGTGAATAAAGGAGTTGAGGTCGAACACAATGAGACATCATTTGATTACTGGTAATTGAGGTATACCGTTAGAAAATACGAGACAACCTATCGATAATGAATGTAGGTATCAAGGAACCGAGCACAGTCTTACAAGTGTGAATAAATGATTTGGTGTCAAACAATCCATCAATCAGGATACATTGATGTATTCCCAACTGTTGATGGCGAGAGAACCTACCACTAATGACTACAAGCCTCAAGGTACTCATAAGACTCTAGGTCCCATTTCCGGAATAGATGAGTTGAATTCAATGGAAGGAGACCCACTGAAAGGAGAGAATTAAGGAATTTCTCATTAGTCATCATGAGGTAAAAAGCAAGAGCTTCATGATTTGGTGTAAATCAAACGAACAACATGTTCACGAACCAATGACCCTGTGCGTCTTTTGCGCGTTCCAAGTGCAAGCAGTACACAAAAACGACCTCTAAATAACATCCAATGATGAAAACTACTGACAAAGGAGAGGAAACCATCAATAAGGATAATGAAATCCAATACACTGCACAAATCCCAATGTGTGAATAGATGTCTTGTCGTTGAACATAAGGGAAACCACCCAGTCAACGACCAATGATGAAATGTTGATTGTTGGGTTCAAGGTTACCTACCAATGATGAAAGTAGGACCAAGGTGCATGATAGGAATACAATATCATGTGACTCTGAGAGAAACTGAGGGTATGGCTGACATGAAAAGTCAATATTTTTGAGAAGTGGCCAACACAAGTTGATAGAATTCCTTTGAATAAGAGCATGAGACATATGGAAGAATCTGGTAGCATAGACTCAATGATGAAACCATGAGATGCAGGAGGCATCAATTATATTCTCCATACGGACTAGAAGAGTAACCAGTCGGTAGAGAAGACTCTGTAACGAGCTTAGCTTCCTAAGGCCATGGTAAACCCAAAATTGTGGTGACAAATGGACTAAATAACTTTGTGCTATGTTCAAAGGAGACACGACTACTGCCAATATAAGATAATACTCCCTTCCCACCTGTCTTTTTTTGTTTTTTCATATACAAATGAATGCTATGATACAGACGAGGAAAAAAGTGTTGCATGTAAGAAAAACTAGTTCCAACAGTGGAACATACCTATACTCAATGCAAGGAGATGCATGCGGGAGACAAACACTCGGGGGATGTTCCCTCCTGGGTATAGGGTGTCAAATTGTGAAGGATATAAACGAGGCTTTGCTTGGTTGAGGATGAAAAAACTGCTGAGGTTAACGGTTTATAATAGAAAGCGAGAATTGGCTAAAGGCTCAATACTACAAGAAAGGGCATGAGATGCAATCGCAACTTAATGCCAAAAAATGTCCTTTTTTATGACATTTAGCCTAATTGGTGTGAAAAAGGGATAAAATTGTGCCAAATAGACATCCTTTCAAATCTGATTTATGAGTGTGAAAGAGAGAATTTCACTCGAAAATATTTTCTCTTTTTGAAGATGATTCAGAAAAGAGCTTAACTAAGACTTACAACCTTTCATGTCCAAATTAATGAGTGTGAAAGGGACAAATCACTCGACAATCTTTTCACCTTTTAGACAAGTCAGAAAATAGCTTAACTCAGACTCACTGATGTTGTTCTAAGCAACATGTAATGGGGGAGGCCAAGGCTCCCATGCAGGACTTTTGTGAAAGGTCAACAACTTATGAAGAGCTGACACAAGCTTGGGAAAACCCAAATATTTCCAAGTCAAGGAGGATAAAATACTTGTAGAGGTTACCTTATCTACAATATATCGAAGAATGCCCCTTATCTGGAAGGGTGTAGAAGAAGGAAGTTGAGGCTCTACAAGATTATTCCAATCAAAGGAAACCACCCTAGGACTTGGAGGGAGCATACTCGAAGCGAGTGGAAAGATCCCTAGTGAAGAAGGTACAAAACTAGAAATGCTAAGGACATGGTCGAAGGACACATCACCCTCCAAAAGAAGAGTGGGATTGATCGAAGATTGCATCGACGATTTCATTTCCTTATGCTTTTCACTCTCCAAAAGAAGAGTGGGATCGACCGAAGATTTCATCGGCATGACCACTTCTTCAATTGTTGGTTGAATAGGATGCGAGACAACAAGGTCAAGAGATGCATCACCCCCAAAAATAGGAGTGGTGTCGGTCGAATATTGCATAGACACGACCGCTGTTTGAATAGGGTGCAAGACAACAAGGTCAAGGGATGCATTGGCCCCTAAAGGAAGAGGGGTTTCAGATGAATATTGCATCGACATGAATGTTGTATCAACACAAGAAGTTTGGGAAGCCAAATATGCCTTAGAACCCAAAAGGCCCCCAGGAAAGAACCACGCTTCTTGTATCACAACAGTAGCAGGGCACAAACAAGTAAGGTGATCTCCTTTGAAAATCCTACAAAGGAACTCGGGCTTACGTATTACATGTCTAGGATTCTCTATCATATGAATACCCCCAACATTAATTGCAGTGGCTGGTCACATGCTCCCAGCATGAATTGCAGAGGCTAGTGGAAAATATCCAACGTGACTGGAAGAGGTTGGTGACGAATCCCCAACATGACTAGCAGAGGTTGGTGATGTATGTGCAGTGTGATTAGAAATGACTAGACTTGTGCCCCCAGCATGACTTGCAACGGCTAGTTGTTGGTCTTCAACATGACTAACAGAGGTTGTTGACCCATCTCCAACATGACTAACAGGGGATGGTGATATAATTCAGTATGTGACTGACCCTCACAGGATGAAGTCGAGGAAGGTAGGGTCCAAGGATCATTAAAATAGGAAGTGTGGAAAAAAATGGACTTCTCTCTCGAAACTGGCCTACTAGACATGGTGTAAACATGGTGAATCGGTGCCATGAGGTACAAAGTAACCATGAGGGAAGAATACATTATGACACTAATGAGAATTGTCTATCACAGGGATCGACGGTCCAACAGAAGCATTGGGACTAGAATATGCAAAGGATAACTAGTCAATCATCACGATCTTCCCTTCATGAGGAAAACAAAGAGTACGAAAGATGGAAGATATGATGATGACCATAAAATAGGTCAAATTGTGTCCTAGTAACAAGTTATAATCAAGAGGTGCATCAAGTACCTCAACATCCACCTCTACCGTCTTCCCACCTAACTGGACCGGAAAGGAAGGAAGAATATCGTGAGGGCGGAAGGAATGACCATCAAAAGAAGTCAACATGTTCGATGACATATAAATGGTCGAAGAACTGAGAGCTTTCCAACAGATCAGGGACATCACACATGTAGTAGTTCCTTCATCAACAAATGCACATTTTATGTTATACTTTGAGTACCCCACATGGATTTGGAATGCCACATGGTAAGGCAAGCCAGGTTTCACATCTGTGACGTCAAACTTGATAACCTTTGAGCCACTAGGTTCTAGATCTCCTAACACAGATAGTAGGGCATTCCTCTATGAAGGACATGTCTGGAATACCTCCAAAGCCGACATCGCACAAGGGGTTTGAACCAGGTCCTCAACAATAGAGTAGTTATGGGTGGCTCTAGGATTTGGATTGTGGGTAGAGCGCTTGAGTACTCCTTCTGGAATATGAGGTGGTGGCTCTAGTTTTTCAATATGTATATTTGTCTCTAGAGGAGGAGGAGGAGATTCTAGACCAGGAATATCCTGTGAAGAGATATAATCTTGAGATCGAGTGGCTACATTAATTTTTTCATCGACCATATTGATACAAAAATGTTCATCGTCTTGCAACGACGGGTTTTGAATCCCACTAGACGCATTTTCATCATTTGAGGAGCTCAAGGCCATGTGTTGGTTATGTGGAAAAGGATTCGTTAGCACAACGGGCAGTAGATATAATAGCCTCGCAACTTCTGCAAGTTTGGGGCATAAATGGGTAAGGTGATCGTCTGTGAAAATCTTAGAGGGAAATTTCACCTTACAACTTTCTCGTTTTCCCTCTCCAACATTATTATTCATCTTCTCATTATTACCATTGTCCTTGGGTTTATTACCATTTTTCCCACCCTTACGATTATTACATTATTTCTTCTTTTTTTCGCCTGGTTGTTGGTTACCATTTTGGTTGGCCAACGATTGCACGGAATGTACATATGCCGAATGAGTGGGATTGGAAGACACAGTCGAAGCCGACCCTTCTATAGACTGATTTAGAGACAACTCTTTCAAATGGATTTTCATCGAGTCTGCGGATATTACATTGATGGAACTTACAATTCCATTGACATGAGGTCTGAGATTTTTTCTAGGGTCATAAGTTGACCGCGATGCATCCTAAAGAATGTGGTATAACATCCCAGACTGAACATATATCAGATATAACTGCTGGGATTTAAAGATCACTTCTTCCTCAGTGGTAACCCCAGTAGTAGAAACATCCTTTGAGATAAGAGGGTGCAAATAATTAAGGAACCATTCTAAAATGAAGGTCGGGGTATGGAGGTCTTAATCAACCTCTTCCATCTACACCACGCCTGGATATGATCTGATATATGAGTGGCGGTATCTTGGTGTAAAGTGGACATGATTTCTGGGCCAACATCGTAACGAACTGGCAATTGGAAGTGGTTAAGGAAGACCAACACCAATTGACTAAAGGTCCCATATGCCCCCTAGGTAGCTCAATGTACCATTTCACAGCAACTCCAATGAGGGTGCATTGAAACAATATTAATCGAATATAATCGTCATTAAAGGAATTCGAGAAGGACCAAAGGTGAAAGGTAGTAACGTGATCACCAATATCCTCACCATTCTTACCTTCGAACTTCGGAATGTCCAAAGGAATATTGGTAGGGAGGGGGGGGCATGTAATATCATGACTCACTGGCCATTCATCAACTTAGACAATTCTGGAAGATTAAGCATAGCCAAAAAAGGGAGACGGGGTTCTGACATCTGGCCCCAATCTCTCAGTAAAGACTTTGTTTGAGGAACTGTAGCCCATCCAGGGTTCTGGTAAGCACCATGGCCTTGTCCGAGATTATAAGTCCCTCCTCTGGGCTGATTCATAAAAGGTTGGTTGAGCATCATTCTAGTAGGAACGTTCTAATGAGGGTTATAAAAATTGCCCCCACTCGAATTGGATCCAGGTTGGGGGTTTTCCAAAGCATGGAACTGACCACCCCCAAATGTGAATCCATAGGATAGAGGTGGATTAGTCATGCCAAACATGTTGGTTGGAATCGGAACCAAGGAGGTAGGGGTGTAGGATGGAACTTGAGCAGAATCTTGTCCGCCAGGTTGGTTGTTCCACACAGAAGCAAGAGGATTAGACCCAGAGTCAAAAGAAGGAATACCTCCCATATTAGGATTTATTTAAGGGATTTGAGAAACACCAAACAAAAATGGAGTATAGGGAGGTGTAGTATCCCCAAGCCCAATGCTAGCATTAGGGCCAGCAATTAGGATGGAATTCAAAAACTACGAAGTAAAGTTCAACATACCATAGGAAACAGGACTAGAGGCCATAGGGATGGACTGAGCATTATATCCCGGTGAGTGACCAAGAGACCCAAAAGGGTTTGAGTCAAGATATTGAGCATTTACTATAGTTCGATCCATAGTAATGATAGGTGCCTTCGGAACAACAATTATTGTGGTTGCAGGAGTCGAAGGGGTGACATTAACTATAGTGGGTGTGGGATTTGAAGGGCTCCCAATGTTCTAAAGACTAGGTTCAATACTCATCCTTGTAGAATCACAAGTCTGAATAGTGGAGGTGTGTGTACCACATCTAATAACTCTACGCATTTTAGAAGGAAAAGACTCGAAATCCGGTGGTAACTGTAACAAGCGACGGAACCGACGGGTACGTTAGTCTGACTCCACGATGAATTAAGACTATAAAGATGAAAAATAAATCCTAAGGCCAACTAGTAATCAAATATCACACCAAAATTCAGACGGCCAAAATGCATACAAACAAGGTGAAGTGGTTGAATGTGGCTTCCCTCCCTAAAGAAGGTATTTCTCACCCAAGAGGGGCTTGAGACTCCGTGCTAAAGATCGAAGGTATCATAATCAGTTATAAGGGCCCTCGTGGGCTTAACAACCAGTCAGTCATATGCCCCTAGAGAGGTAATCCTCCATAAAGGTTGTGTGTTGTTCGACCCTTATCTGACCTAGGGTACCTGCAGAATAACCCCTGCAAGTAACCTATGTGACACATAAGTCAAGAAACTAAGCAACCAATGTATAAACAATGCACAGGTGAGCATTTGTAAGTTAGGTCCACCATATGGGCAGGGTAGCAAAGCCCGAAACCTTGAAAGTATCGGCTCTCATAGAGGTAAAGGAACTTGTAAGATCCCTAGATACAAAAAGATCCCCAGAAATATCTCGGATGCTAAGAAGGTATCAGGGGGATATCCCTTCAACCAACCTCGTGTGACCTCATGATTAAATCTAGTGTGAGATGAGCCTCCTGATATTACCAATTATACCATGGATTTCTCCACTTCTTTTTTCAGACACATATGTTGATTTAATTGTCTTGGAGAAGTTTAATCACAAAATCCTATTCCAAGGCACTAAATCCTAAGCTAGTTTGTGCACCCTATAAAATAAAATCATGACTAATCAATTTTAAATTATAGCGTTAATTTTAGTGGCCGTGATTACTCAGAAAGCTATGTTAGTGAAACTCATGATGTTATGACACTGCAAGAAAAGTAAATATGAATATAATGCAAAGTCCTAACTTCAATTTTCAATGAATGATATGCTTCTGAAAAGAAATGCAATTTTCAATTTCAACTCTGCAATTCTGAAGTAAAAATGCAATCTTTCACTAAATGCACTAAGCTAATGACAAGGACTCAAAAGAAAAAAATGCCAAGAAATGCAAAATGCCTAATATTTTTGTATTTTCAATATAATAAAATGAAAATGCACGGACTGATAAGAAACTTGATATATAAATTCTACTTTGTATAGAAAGAGATAACTCAAGCAGAATATTAAGGAGCAGAATACCTAGCCCAATCTACAAGGACAATCAAAATGAAAAGGTCATGAGAAAGAATTCGTCCAAAAATTCAACTCCAGACAGGTTTCCTACCATCCCAGAGACACTTAACATGCACTACAGAGACCTAAGAAGACTCAACAAACATAAAATCCCACCCAGCAACCACCAGAACCAGCAAACAAGCAAGGAAAGCAGATGTACACGACTATTTAGGAAAACTAAGTGTATGTACGCAACTTACAGAGGGAAGGCTTGCATATGTATGCGATTGTCAGGCCAAAAAGCGCGTATATGTTTCAAAAAACAAGGCTAGGCAAGGGAGAAGGCTAAAAACTTAGACCCAAAGTGAACAGAAACTGTCAAGCAATGATACGACAAGAAACAAAAAGGAATGAGAGAAATGTAAGGAGAAAAGTACTCCAAACCCTTAGAAAGAATATCAATCCCCAATATGGTGGCCAATTCTGTTACGAGGGAAAAACTCTCTATGGCTAGGGTAAACAACAACAGACGAAAATGACTGTAGAAATCAACTCTATCCCAAAAACATGTTATATAAACCAATATGCAAGTGGGATAATAAAGAGGAATATCTCGTCTAGATGTCCGATGAAGTCCACTGTTGAGCACTTTGACCCAAAGATATATACCTGCAACTAGTTCTCAACAGCTAAGAAAAGTAAGCCTATGGTGATAATATAAAAGGTTAGCACATTAGATAGCATAATCCATTAATATACATAACAAATATTCCCATGGATAATAACTCAAATATTTGCAAGATATCAATTGGATGGGAAAGGAGTATTTCTATTTATAAATGATCAACAGAAGTGAAAATATTATAGACTTCTGTGTCGGCACGGTTCAGAACCGAGAATCTA